>JAOXXN010000364.1:40499294-40527160 GCA_026770055.1 Myrmophylax atrothorax
GAAGGGGGGGGGAGGGAGGGAGGAGGTGATTTCTTGCATCTGCAAAACAGCAGCCTCCCTCCTCTAGATACATCTGCCCCTGCCACGTCCACTCATGTAACAGAACCTACCTCATGGATACACGTGTCCAGCTTCACACGTGAACTCCATCCGTATAAGCAAGAGCTCTGCTATCTGTCCTCTCATCACAGAAGGTAGCAGGGCATGCTGAGTGAAAGTGCTGATATGGGTGGCTTTATCTTTCCCTTGTTTAGTTTGCGATAAGATTTGTTGTTTGCAGGCACACCTTTCTTACTGTCTGCCAAAGAAGCCAGTGAAATAAGAGTAAGAGCGGATGTAAGAGTGTGCAGTACCTTGGATGACTCCAGGACTTCTGGGCAGCAAAGGCACCTCCACAGAGATAGCAGAGGTGTTTTCTTTGGTTCCTGCACACCTCTGGCCACAGGGAGCTCTGCAGACCTTGAAGTGCGAGACTTGGCACTGCTGCCCCTATGTGTTTCCGTAGTGTGTTGCTCTGTGTTCATAGAGACCTCACTCTGACAGGCCTTCACCATACCCTGCAGCTCCACTTTGTATTGGAGAGGGCGGAATGTAGTTGTTTTGTCCCCTCCTTCACTGATGGGAGCTGTAAGACTAGTCCAAAGCCTCCCAGAAGTTTCTTCTCCCCAAAATCTAAAGAGCTCTGGAAACCAGGACAGTCTCCAGATGTGTAGACAGCATGGCTAATTCCCCCTCCCTGTGAGCGCTACAGAGGACTGGAGAGCTGGGATGAGCCACTGCCTCTTGCTGGTCTCCACCAGGTGGGGCTCCAGCAGGTGGAAGGGTCTGCTGGAGTGCCTGGCAGCAGCCACAGCCCAGCCTCCTTGCAGCATGGTGTGGGCATCACTTGCAGGAGCACCCCCAGCACAACTTTTGTGATGGTGCTCAACCATAACGTGACCTGCCTCTGGCTCTGCTTCAGGCCAGTGCAGCCTCAGCTGCCTTGATGCAGTGCCTTGGTCTAGGATCAGCAGCTCCCTTCATGCTGCAGGGCTTCCGCAAGGCCCTCTGGTTGTGCATTAGCTATTTGGGGTTAGCTGAGGTTTGGGTGGTTCATGGCAGACGGTGAGAGATCTTGCTCTGCTCCCACCAGTATCAGTTACTCAAAGGGACAGTGAAACCTGGTGTTGGCTGGTATGTCTTGGAGACCAACAATGCCAGGATACCTGTGTAGGGAGACTTCCTCGTCCACAGAAGCTGCTCATGGGGAATGGGCTGCAATTGCATAGTTATAGCACTGCTGGATGCTTTCTGCTTTGACACTCCCCAAGGGCTTTAGAGCTTCTGGCAGTGTATCATCCCAGGATTTCAGTGTGGAGAGGCTGTGCTAATCGCTGGTAAACACTTGCCCCTCATGTGACGTCCCTGGGACCAGGGCAGGGATGGGAGTCAAGGGTGTCCCTCCTGTCCCTGGAGAGACTGTTACTGGTGTCGCCAGTGAGTCACACATGCTGTGATGCAGAGCCCGGAGGGCTCTGTGTCAGCAACAGCATCTCCAGAGACATAAAAAAATCCCCCAAATCAATGGTGACCTCAGGGCCTGGTCTGCCCTGTGCTCTGGGAGACAGGCCCTTGGTAAATTAGATAATGGCAATACAACATCCATTCCACCTCAAGAGGAGAAGGACCCTCTATGTCAGGATATTACAGGAATGTAAGAGGACCGCTTCCCTTGCCACATATATGAGCAAAGACCACAAGACCCAAAACATGGGAAGAGAGAGAGAGAGGATGTCCCATTCCTTCCTGGCTTCAGGAAACGTCCTGTGTGCATGACTGGGGAGCCAGGAACAGAGTGGCTGTGCAGAGTGGCTCATCTCTTTGCCCCAAATGGCAATTCCCTGACAAAAGTTTATGATTCAGCCAAGTTTCAGCCTGTTGCACTCAGCTGTTCTTAACCATCCTTTCTTTGCCTAACATGGTGGCTCAGCAAGGTCAGAATGAAGCTGCAAGAAACTGAAAACAAAAAGCATTCCAGACTCCAGGAAAACAAGCTGTTTATTTTGATGGAAAGCTGACTGAGAAAGACCTTCAAACTGAAAATAAAAACACAAAGGGCTGTAGGGTTTTGGGGTGCAGGAAAAAGCCCAATCTGGGCAGCTCCAGCCAGAAAATCATGGTGAGTTTCAGGTTTGCAATGCCACTCACAATTCTGCAAATCAGAAATGCCCAAGTGAAACAGCCTGTCTGCAGAGAGAGCAGGGGGCTCATAAGCCACAGGCAGCAGGCAACTCCCAAAGGACCGCCACTGCATAAATCAACCACGTTGTAACCTGAAAGAAGCATAGGAAGCAAGAAGGGTGTGGGTGTTATGACTAATCAGAAAGAAGCTGCTGCAGTACTTATCAGAGTTTGCAAGGCAGGAGGCAATATAAGAAAAAACTCCAAACCATCAGAAAATTAATATAAAACATGTGAGTTGAATTCGTTATCCTGGTGGTCATTTTCCAGAGAAGTATTCAAGTCTTGCAATATTTCTGCTCCTGCAGGTTTCACCACCTCCTCTTCACCTATAAGGCATGTAAGATCATTTTGTATTTGGGGGCTCTCATGCATTATCCCTCTGTCCTATGCTGAAGCCCCCATGGCCAGTCTCCTGTAGCTGCCTGTGATAATTGGTAGGTCTAGATGGACTGATTGCTTTTTGAGGGCAGTCCCAGTTGTAGACTGTAGACAGGAGTTGGAGAAGGTAAAGCGCCAATGGGTTTAAAGGCAGGAGGCAAATAAATGCAACCCTGATGGTTGCCCATTTCAAGACCTCAGGACTGGAAGCTGGACTGGTGTGATATGCCACAGTCAGCCACAGGCCCTAGGATGGAGAGTGGCTGCTTTCTGTGGCACTGAGGGCACTACATGCCTTGCAGCAAGAGGCCTTTTCTTCCCTGCTGTCACAGACATTGCTAGAAATGCAGTAATTGGGGGTCAGAGGATGCTCAGGTTTTCCTGGTTTTGAAGCAACTTGCATACTGTGCCCACTGACTGCTGTAAGTAAATGTGCTCTACGCTTTCCAAGGCAGATCTGGGACAAACTCCTGCTGCGTTAGCTGTAAATGGATTTCCCAAGCCCAGAGACCAGTCTACCAGTCAGACCAGCTTAGTGCCCTCCAAGCCTCAGTCCTGCCAGGTTTTGAAGGTGTAGTTGCCTGCAGACACCTTGCTCCTTTTCCTAGTGCCCACCATTCCCTTCCCATGACTCCAGTGCCAGTCCTGAAACCAGGTGGACTGTGGACAGAGCATGCCCAGACTTTGGCTCTTCCTGACCAGCTCTGACCTCAAAAACCAGCATCTTCTCTCCACAGCATCTCTACCCTAATGTGATTCTTGGCAGAGCCACTAAAGTGTTTTTAGGACAAGTAGCTATTTTGGGCTAGGGACCACAGACCACATCCCAGTGATGTCACTGACAGTAGTGGACTTTTGGAGAAGCACTGTCTGTCCTCACAGCCCCAGCAACTCTCCCACCCTTTCACAGCTCCACAAATAATTGTTTGGCAGGATAGGGACTCATGCTCTAGAGATGCTGTGGGATGATTGTTGATAAGGTGAGCAACCTTGGCTGACAGTCCTCTGGAGGCAGGACTGCACTGCCCTCGAGCCACCATGGGGCCAGCAGCTCTGCGGCAACTCACCTGCAGGATCCAAGCTCGTGATTGCTGGCTCGCCTTCCACTGCTACCTGTTGCATCCCACTGACTGGATTCTGGATGGTCAGCCTGGGCAGCTGTTCTTGGTATGCTGGTTCAGGCCGTGTAGGCTCAGAGTGCACTGGCTCAGCCTCCTCTTGCAGGTCAGGCTGAGGGTCTATGGTTGGTTCTGGGTCCAGGATGTCCTTCACCTCCAGCTGACGACCCCGTCCTCTTTTGGCTTTTCTGCCTCTCCTTTGCTGTTGGTTCTTATGCACCCTGCCAGGGCATTTCACAGGGGTGAAGACTTGGGAGGAGGGCAGAGGACTTGACCTCCTGCCCCAAGGCTGATTTGCTGGGTCACCTGTTGTGATTGTGACCCAGTTCATCCCAGCAAAAGCTGCACTTCTGCAGCCCTCCTCCTGAGCCCTGCACAACAGCCTCCTGTAGCTGCACTGGTGAGCAGGAGCTTGGGCAGAAAATTTTTTCCCAGCCCCACACTATCATTGAGGTTTTCTTGCCAGCCAACCAGCCACCTACATTACCCACACCCTCATTCACCTCTGCCCCCCAGCTACTGGCTGCAGGTCACCTTTCCCCGCTGAAGACTTGTGGCTCTGTCCTTGGGTGAAGATGAAAAGGCTGGGCTTCCATACCTGGGCTCACGTTAAGTGCACCATGAAAACAATTCCACAGCAAAAGCAAGATTTACCTCAGAACCCACTGAGCTGAGTCTTTCTCCAGGGCTTCTGCTTTTCTTTTTCTGAGCAGCTCCCGGTCTCTCAAGCGGCGGGTTATGATGACATCTACAAGGATAAATTGAGTGCTAATATGACATTCTGGCCAAGAGCAGAATTTGATCCCTCCCTGCCTAGTGCTAGAGCACTGATGCAAGAGGCTGTGCTTTTTTGGGGTCTTGATACAAAAGTGCTTGGGTGCTGTACTTCCAGCTCAGCCTCAGTGGGTAGGATCGGATGACACAGCACCCAAATCTCGTGGGCTCCAATCCTGAAAATTGCTCTACATTTCTTTTTGCAATTTTCTTCCTGCTGCTGCAGTCTTGAGGTGACCCTTGTCCAACCTACTCCCCTACTGTAGTGGAGACCTGGGGCCTGTTGGAAGCATGAGGGGGGCTTTCTGTGCCACAAGGGAAGTATGATATCCTGTGGTCAGATATCACTACAGATTGCAGGATAATTCTTCTTGTTTGTTCCATTGTTACCCTTTTTCCCAGACAGCTGTAACTGGCCAGTGCTGAAAATAAGACACTTATTTAACTAACTAAGGAGATAGCCTTGGACGGCAGAACAGCCAATCCTAGAACATAGGAGCAGCTCTGTGAGGGTGAGAGCATGAGCCAGAGAGCACAGCCTTTCCCCTCCAGAGATGCTCATATGTATTAGGCTGAGACCCTGTAGGGGATGCAGCCCCAGTCAGAAACCAAGACAGGGCTAGTGCATGCTGCTGGGATTGAGAAAACTGGTCCCAAAGACCATACAAGCAGCCCCAGGCAGGTCTGAAGCTATGAGGAAGACCACAGCAAGGCTAAAGAAAGACTAACTGGTGTAAGAAAGCTCCAGTGCTGTCTTTAGCATTTGGGCACGATGTGCAGGTTAGCTACAGCTACAAATAGAGAGGTGCACCCCCCGATCCCAGACACCCTGTGACATGCCTTCCTAGGCCAAGCTGAGCTGTGCCCATTTCACTGACTACAAAGAGGTCTAAATGGCTTCCTGAGGCAAAGACCAGCCTGGTGAATGGTCTGAACTTCACTTCTCCATGTCTTTGTGCTAAAAGACAGCATCCCTGATGATGTGACAATAGGTCCTATTGTTTCTGCTTCAGTCAACTTGAGTTTTCTAGCTTAGACTCCAAGCTGTGATAATAAAAACCTGTCTCAAATCAAGCATCATGAGACAATCCCATGAGACAAAAGAAAACACCACTTCCCTGACACTTGGAGGGAGAGGAAATACTTCCCACCTGTATACTGAAGAGATCACAAAATAACTGGTTTTCATAGTTTCGACAAAACCCACACAAAGAAAAAGCAAAACTATGACCTGCTCCTTTTAGATGTAATCAGATCCATCTCCTTTCACAAAAACCCTCCTCTCACACTTAAGTATTAGATGAAATCAGTAAAAATGGTCATTTTGTCATTCCCTTGATCAGCTGAGAGAATTGACAAGGTGAGAATGACTTAGGAGGCTGAGCTGGAGCTACAGCTCTTTTATCCAAGGTGTCTGTTAAATGCAAGAAAAAACATAGTCCAGGACAGAAAAAAACCCAAACTGACAATAGGATCCAGCCTCTACCCAAAGTAGATCTTTACACAAGAACTTCTGATAATTAATTATAATCTTGCATAAATTTAACTTGGAAAGGATTTATGTTCATCTCTGTTCCAATGTTCTCATCAAAGCAGAGTCAACTTTAAAATTACATCACACCGTCCAGGACGCTGTCCAGGGAAGTTGAGAATAACTCAAAGAAAAATGGGAGATTGTTCCCCGATATAAAGCAGTATCAGGGGCAGTAGTACTCAGCTAGGAGAAGATGGCTCTGCCATCCACCATAGCTAAAGGCAGGAAGCTGCCTGGGAAGATGAGGTTACAAGTTGCAGTAGCAGGATCTGCACAGGGCTTCAGTTCAGCTACTGAAGTTAGGTAATCCCTTGAACATCCCATTTGCAGCCAAGGTAATTTTCTGTTCCCTTCAAAATGTCTTGTGAGCTGTAAAAACATTTTTATCTGCTTGCAATCAGTCTCCTTACCAGTCCATTCTAAGCAAACACCCTCCTTAATTTCTAACTGGTCCAACAAAGCACTCCCACAAGTGCTTCAAAGCTGTCTTTCATCTGCCAGCATTAGGCAGGAAAGATCACAGTAAAACATATGAATCCTGATGAAAAATTATGTACAAGAAACAAAGACATGGAGATTAAATGAAAAGGAAAAAAATCAGGATATAAGAACAGTGAGACAGTATTGCCAGTCTACAAACAATCTATTGATACTACCTGAGGGACTTAAAGTTGAAAAGCCTTTACACATGTTTCTGCCTTTATGACCTGGAACACAACACGTAAAAAAACATATACACTTACAGTTCAATTGCATCCTCCACCCCCCAAGCATAAACTAATAATTACTAGCTTCTATTTTAGAAACCACTGGTGACAAAGGTCATTCTCTCCTCTCTCCAAAAACTCAAGTTAGGATTGGTCTCATCGTTACCTGGCACAGTATACTCCTCACAGGCTGCAGAGGGTGGTAGGGAAGAATCTGGAGAAGCATGGTCTTTGCCTAAACTCTCCATTGCTCTTTAAACAGAGAGCAGCTTAGTTCCCTAGAGAAGGCATCTGGAGATACTGGTACAGCATAATGAGAGCTTGAAAAAAATGCAGACTGCCCGCCCCAAACCTCTTATCTGGCCAGGCCACTGGGAGCGTAATAATATTCTCCTTATCACAGTGCAAAGGTGTGTGAGTCTCTGTCCAGGATCTACTGTGTGGATTGCAAAACATGCCACTGTTTTTATACCACAAATAATTCCACTTCAAAGAGGAAATTTACACTCACTGCTGCTAAATTGTGACTCAAATGCTCTCCTTTATAGTGGGCAGATATTTGCATGGCAGGACAGGATGCAGCATTGCCTCACTGCTGGTTTCCAAACTGGGATGCAGGGAGGTGTTTTTAGTCCTTGAGGTCTGAAATGGGATGTACACTGTCTGAAACGTGTTTGCATAGTGCTGGTGGAAAGGGACATCCTCCAGCTCCTCTCACAGCAGGACTGTCTGCTGCATGAGGTCAAGACAGCTGTGTTGTCATATTCTTTGGAAACTCCTAAGGATGGACACTGAAAAGTCATGTTACCTGTCCAAGGGCTGCACTACCTTCTTGGGAAATCCAGACAGAATAATAAATCCATACCAGCCTGTCTGTGCATGTTGAGGACGTCCAATGATTCATTGATCCAGTACCCAATAGATTGAGGCTGTGAGCAAAGTGCTTCACTCATGAAGCAGGATGCAATGGACAGCCCCAGTAAAAACAGTGAGAAGACCCAGCTGGTCCCTTGCTCCCACAGGATGATTTTCTTCAGTGGTTGTTCCTAGCTCCCTGTTGTCCCTTGTAGCCCCAGATCTGCACAGCACATGGCCTCATGCAGCCTCTGTAGGAGCATTTTCAGGGCCAGTATAGCTGCCAAGGGGAAGCTTCTGCTTGGTACAATAGCTGTGATGACAAGAGCCTGTTTCCTAGATCAGTGCATGTGAGATGAGGTGGCAGTCCTGGCCTCCCCTGAAATCTGCCTTCATAGTTTCTTACACCAGGATAGCGCAGAAAAGCTCAAGATTATACCATGTAACAACTCTGATGGACGAGACACACCTCTTCAGGCAGCTTCTAATGCACTCAAGTGCCAGGCTATTTGGGATTCAGCTTCTACCAGTATTTTTCTCCTGAGACACTCAACTATTTATGCACCAGTAAGCTGCTTGTGCTTCTAATCCCTTCCCTCCCTGCCCACCATGAATTCAAAGTGGCTCAAAGGCTGGTAGAAGAACCTGACAATGTTCTTCTACCCCCAGGTCCTCACAGCAGGGTTGAGCCCACTTCCTTGAGCCAAGACTTGTCCTGAAGCAGAGCAGTTCCTCAGGGATGAGCAGACCTGACCTGCCTCCAGTCTTTGCCTGTCTGTTTTGTTTTTACTGTACATCCTTTGCTTTCAGCAGGATCTCTCTCAAGGCCCTTGGAAGCTCCAGAGCTTGAAAATTCATGCATATGGATTTCTTAAGGTGTAACCTTGGGGGTCCATGTCATCTCTGCTGCTTTTTTGCTTATCCCAAGTTACCACTTTGCTCCAGGGCTCCTGCCCTGTGTCCACTGCAGATTACATGGTACCTCCAGAGAGGTGGAGTAGGTCTAACAGCCCCAAAAGCAGCAGCAGGGTGGTGGCAGTAGAGCAGATATGGGAACGCTCTGATATGGGAGGGTGGCCCAGGAGCATGGATGGCAAAAAGAGATGTGAGGCTTCCAAGTCATTCACAGAGTAGTTTCTTGTATCTCAGTCACAAGTGAAGGCAGGATGTCCCAAACTGGTGAGGGTGTCCATGTTCCAGCACTGTGTGAGTCTGCATAGTCCTGGGGACACCCTTTGTCATGCAGACATCTGAAAACTGTGTCCTTCAGAATGCTTTACTGTGCAATGGCATTGTTTGTGGAGGAGAGAAACATATCAGACCTCAAACATTGTGTTCATTTTTGGGTCCCTCATTACAACAAATACTTTCATAAAAGTTATATGGAATTCAAATATATATATATTGAAAAACATTATATAGAATATGCTGAGTTGGAAGGGATCCATCAGGATCATCAAGTCCAACTCCTGGCCCTGCACAGAACACCCCGAGAATCACACCATGTGCCTGAGCATGTCGTCCAAAAGGCTTGTCAGGATTGGTACTGTGACCCTTCCCTGGGGAGCCTGCTGCACTGCTCAGCCACCCTCTGGGTGAAAAACCTTTTCCTGATATCCAACCTAAACCTGCCCTGACACAGCTTCAGGCCATTCCCTTGGGTTCTGTCACTGCTCATGAGAGTGAAGGCCATTCCACTACCCCTGTGAGGAAGTTGTAACTGCCATGAGGTCTCCCCTCAGTCTCCTCTTCTTCAGGCTGAACAGAACAAGTGCCCTCAGCCGCTTCTCAAACGGCTTCCACTCAAGAACTTTCACCATCTTCATTGCCCTCCTTTGGATGCTCTCTAGTAGCTTAATGTTTTTTCTTTTATTGTTGTACCCCGAACTGCACACAATACTCAAGGAGAGACTACCCCAGTGCAGTGCAGAGCGGGACAATCCCCTCCCTCGACCAGCTGGTGATGCTGTGCCTGATGTCCCCCAGGACACGGTTGGCCCTCCAGGCTGCCAGAGCACTGCTGATTCTTATTCAACTTGCCATTAACCAGGACCCCCATGTCCCTTTCCATGGCACTGCTCTCCAGCATCTCATTCCACAGTCTGTATGAACTTCCAGGGTTGCCCGATCCCGGGTGCAGAAACTGTGCTGGAGTGTGTCCAAAGAAGAGCAATGAAGCTGGTGAAGGGTCTAGAAAGCAAGTCCTGTGAGGCTGAGGGAGCTGTATATGTTTAGCTTGAAGAAAAGAAACCTGAGGGGAGATCTTATTGCTCTGTATAGCTACCTGAAAGTAGATAGTAACAAGTCATAGGACAAGAGGAAATGACTCCATATTGCTCGAGGAGAGGTTTAGGCTGGATATCAGGAAGGAGTTCTTCTCTGAAAGGGTTATTAAGCACTGGAACAGACTGCCCAGGGCAGTAATGGAGTCACCACCCCTGGAAGTATTTAAAAGACATGTAGACATGGTGCTCAGGGACATGGTTTAGTACTGGACATGGCAGGACTGGGTTAATGGTTGGATTTCATGATCTTAAGGGTCTTTTCCAACCTAAATGACCTATTATTTTCTATCCTGGGCTGCTTGTAGGTGATATGAATCGTGGAAGAAGGGGTGAAAATCCCTGTGTGTTTCAGTGCCCCATGGGAAATGGGCACGTGCTCACACTGTCGCTAACTCAGCTTCTCACACCCACCATCTACTCAGTCACTCCAAAGCCTGGTGAGGTCTGATAACCGACTCTTGACTCAGCAAAACATTGCATGTGATGCTGCAGAGCTGATAGTGTAGATGTTTCTCTATTCTCCATCTTCTACCTTGAAGGGAGTATTTGTAAAAGACAGACACATTGTGCCCTCAGAATTTTTAGAGGTGCTTAACAGAATAGATGGACTTTGAAATCTTACAGAGATTGCTTGCATCTCTAAGGAATGAAATCTCTATAGGAGATTTGTCTCTTCTGTGTGACTTACTTTAATCCCAAGGAAGTGATTTTACTATCCCATGGGAAGGCTTTGGTAATGGTTAACAATGTGGAAATTACAGACCTCACCATCTAGTTTTATCTATGTTCTGAAGTAGAGGGAATGAGAGGCAGAGTCTTGCCCACAATGCCACTGGACTCATTTATAGTGCTGCCTTCCTGTGCCTCCCTGTGCCCCACCAGCACCAGCAATTCAGTGAAATCTTCTCCAGCAGAGCTCCCTAGCAGATGTGGCCAAAGCTGCTTCCCCTTTGCTATGGATGAATTTGTGCAGCTGAGTTAAATTTTCTGACCAGTCTCAGTTGTATAAAGTGTTGCAACTGGACACCTTCCAGTATGCCAGGTGCTGCTTGCCTCCCCTTTCTCTTCATATTTCAGTTCATCTAGCCACTGGCCACCTTCATGGATGCACCCAGTTTCCTAGGTGAGGACTTGGAAGAGCTCAACTGGGATGCTCAGCAACCTGAGCATCTCCAATGTCACAGACTTCTGAAGTGTCACTGGAGCTACTTGGTAGGGGAACACTCTCAACCTTGGGTACATCTCACCATTTCCATTCCCTGACATAGCTTTCAAAAGTCCTGGGAAAGTTTTGTGCAAGGGTCAGCTGGAGCTAGGACTGCATCCTGACACTGGGCCTGTCTCCTGACACTGGTGGGATGGCTGTTACTGTAGACACAACAGCACCAGGCTTTGGATCTCTGTATAAGTCAAAGGACTTTGTGAGTCTCCACTGTATCTCTCTTTCCTCTATGTGGCAATGCTACTGCAAGGCAATACCCAGAAACCCAAATATCACTTCTTGCAATCATGGATGCAGCCCTGAATCCAAGGTTATCGGGGGAATTAACATGGGCAGATGGGGAAGCTACACCAGTGCCATACACTGTAGCAGGGTATGATGGCACTTCTTCCAGTTTTGTCTGACAAAGAAGTAACTTGCAGGCTTATTCTTCACTCTCTGACTTGAGGCACATTTGGAGACAACGTGTCTGGTTGCAACACACTTCTCCGGGAGCAGGACTACCAGTCGCTTTGTGTCACAAACTATGGTGCCTGTGAAAACAGGTACCTTCCTTCCCTGCCTTGACTGAAGCATCAAAAGATGGAAAACAGATGGATAAACCGAATGGAGAAACTGTATCAAAAGTGCAAATCCATGTTCATACCCTCTGGCAGAGATCAGGGCATTGCAGGCATCTTGCTGTCCACCAGCTCTCTCCTGAGTCTCACCTGACCTTGCCAGACACAGATTGCCAAGCTTCAGTGTCAGGCTCCCTGCAATCAGGCTGGTCTTGCACAGGCCTTGACATCTGTGGTGGTGTTAAATCACTCCCATCACACTTCCCTTGGCCTGAGACTTGCTTTTGAGTGATGTGAAGTAACCAGGCAAATCCACCAGTCTCTGGGGAGGACTGGTACTTCTGAATTCACTGCTTGTGGAGTCAACACCAACACTGTCCTGTGGCTGGCCATGCCCTGACCTTGCAGGTCTGGCCTATAAGTATGTGCTTTAGTTCTGCAATTTCTGAATAAACACTCCAGGTTATGCTGGAAGCATGTGGTTTCCCTCTTCAGAAGAGCCTCTGGATTGTCTCTGTTGTTTTTTCCTAGCCCCTGCACATAAATAGGCATGGCTTTCAGGGCATGCACAGCGATGGTCTGCAGCCACTCTGCCACTCTGTACGGCTCAAGCCATGGTGTGGGGCTGAGACACTGGTAACCCTTAACCACCCCAGGAGGAGAATGGGTCCCAGTTATGCATCATGCTAAGAAGGGCATAACCGTCCCCTCAGCCCTGGCAGAAAGCTGGGATAGAGCTGCCAAAACACATCCTGCCTGTGCTGGGTTGGCAGCAGAAGGAGCAGAAAACCCCAGGACAGAAATGAGAAATACATTTATGTTATTCACCATGGAAGTGTTTTGGGGGCCACAACCCCACCACAGTCCTTCCCTGTGGTGCACAGGAGACACAAACGTCTGCAGAGGACTGGCAACACAGAGAGTAGCAGGCAGTCAGTGCACCTCTCCCTTGCTACCTGAGGGTTGGAGGGGGACAGACAGGCTTGCAGAGTTCCAGGGCAAATGAGCAGATGGTGTAATAGCAGCAGCTGTGGATGGGTGGCAAGCTGTGTCTCCTCATCTGCAGAAATGGAAAGGGTACAGGAAAGCAAAACAGGGATGATCAAAGCCTTTGACAACCCTGAGCAACCAGCCAGGGTACGCCTTTTCAGCCCAATAAAGAACTTTTTAAGGAGAGAAAAGCTTTTGATGGCAGCAGCTGCCTCTGGGGCAGAAAATGGTGGATGTAATCCATCTAACTAAGCATGGTTGGTTTATGCTTCTCAATACTATTTCCTGCATTAAATCTGTCAGCAATGGCTTTGTTGTGTGTTATGGTGCTACAGTGTCTAATCTAGGGGCTCCGGCAAGGTGCAGAACTGGGTGAGAGGATGAATTCTAGCTGACCAAGCACAGTAGCCACGACACTGGCACAGCTCCCAGATTTGCAGAATGGTCACTGACTTCAGGGAGCTCACTTGACAATATGATGCACCCTGGACTCTTAATCATATGCTTGCAAGTAAGACATGTATACTATACAAGTATAGTATAGTAGCAAGGCAGAGCAGCATGATCTTCTGTGGGTGAGCACAGACCTATCCTTACAGGGTGTCAATTCACAGTGACATACTCTTCAAAGCTGATCTGAAATCTCAGCCAGAAATTCTGTAGAAATACAACCCCTGGTGCAGGACTGAACAGAATTCAAGAGGCCACTGGATTAGGCAGTGCCCTCTGGTATCTGCCACCATGAACAAAGACGGCATTTTGCACAATCAAGTTGTACAACCTTGTTACAGTATTTTGTGAAAGGAAGGAGTGGACCCATGGTAGAAGAGGGAGATGCAGAGCAGAGGGAACCCCAAAGACTGCTGATGCACATTGACACTGTTACCTTGGTGGGACTGAGCTCTGCCACAGTCTCAAAGATGTCCCTGACACCAGTAGCAACCTAGATCTGAAATTTGTTAGATTTGAAGGTTGCTCTCAAGTGCTGGGGCAGAGATCTGGCATCCCTTGTGTTCAGCTTATCCACTTCCATGCTTCTCTTTCCATGCTCCCACGTATTATCTGAACTGACTACTGTGTGAAAGGCCTTTGGATAAAAAGCTGAATCACATCTAATACAAAATGTGCAGATGTTACTATTTTCAATTTAGTTTATATCAGCTCTGGAAGCAGTTTACTAGGGAGCCAGGGAGTCATATTCTCCCATCCTGAAGAAACTTTGCTAAATTGCCTCCAATAGAAAAAAACCCTTGCACTTGTTCAGCATCTTCTTCATCAGGATTTGTGTGTTTCTTGCTACTCCCCCATGGCCTTTCTCACAGGAATGTGGGTGAGACAATACTCACAGTGCAGAACATCCTGTTTTGTGGTGTGGATTTGAAATTAATGTTTTGACTACACTTTTAGTAGCTCTTTATGGGAACTGGCTTGTGATGTTTTCCCTCAGCCTTCCATTAAACAGTGCTGTTTAAATAAGATGGTGCATGTCATTTTTTATTATTTACCATAGCTAACTTAATTGTGCAATCAGCACAGAACACACAGGATCAATTAATCACCTGTTTCTAGACTCAGGAAAGCTACCAGAAAGCTCAGGTATCTTGACACTCCCCATCTTTCAAAATCCGGATGTCTTGCCTAGTTTTCCTAGAATAATATAGGAAAAAAGAGTGAGAGATCAAAAAAATACTCTGCATCATACTTTGGCTGCATTCCAACAAATGGAATGGAACTGACTATTACAAAATTGGCTTACTCATTTTCCTGTCTGAAAAGCTGAGGTGACTGCAAGTCATCCTGGCTCACAGGTGTCACCTCCCAGGGCCTGTGACACTAGTGGTGGATCTCCAGCCCATCCTGCTGACAGCAGAGCTGTCCCTAGCATAAGATTATGGTGGCTATGGCTCTGTCTGAGCACTACTCACTGCCTCCCCAAGACTGGAGACCCCTCTCACACCTCCATGATTTCCCCTGGGTCAAATTTTCATCCTCTTGGACCTGCTGCTGGTGGCTCTTGCCCCACATTTTATCACTTGTTACCATCTCATTTACAACTGTAGCTTACATTTGCTCCACACAGAGTTGGCATTCGTTGGCATAGGTATTCCCGTCAGTGCCACAGATAGGCAAGTACAGGAGGGGGCAGGCCTGCAGGTCAATCATGTCTTCACACACTGGCTTGAAAGGAGAAACCATGGCATGTGTTTCAGTGCCAGCAGGACTCATCTCTTCCTCCCACAATGCCCAGCCAGGAGCAAGTGCCACTGGCAAACTGGTTCCCTTTGCCCCAGATGGGGCAGGGCATGCCCACAGAGGGAGCAGAGGCCGCTGCACCACATCACTCAGTGCAACTCGCAGCCCAGGCTTTAATGTGGGTTTGGTGCTGGAACACCAGTACCCATGAGGCTGTGGATCGCTGCTGGCAACAATATTTCTCCCAGGCACACCAGGCATACCCATCTCAAGCCATGAACAAGATAAAACAGAAACCTCTTACCCTTCTCAGGCCATTTCCTTCCTTCAGCTTTGCCCCTGAAACAGAGCAAAGACCCATGAGCATGGCATACCTGTGACTGATGGCAGAAGCACAAGTCATCAATAGAGAGGATCACATCCAAACCAAAGAGAAAGCAGTATTGTGTAGAGCCTGCTCAGGACCTAAATCGGCTGTGTGGGTTTCATGAAAGGGGATCAGTTTGCTGCATGCCTCCCCTACTCTCTCTGCCAGCAGCACAGTACACAGCTCCCATCCACAGCTGAGCTGGCAGGGGCAAAGCTGTGAATGGCTGTTCCTACCCTGTAGACCCTCTCCTAGTGGCCCTCTCTCACAGTCCCTGGACCAGAAGTTCCACAGAGCATCCCACACATCTCAGGAAATGTGAAGTCATGCAGTGCTACATGGGACATGGGGTATCCTCAGAAGGCTGGTGATGCCACGCAGCTGGACAACTGCAATTCCCAGGGAAAGCAGCATTTGGTGGGTCAGTTTTTTCAGTTAGGCAGAGTAGTAGCAACAGTTCACAGCTCATCTATGCAGTGCACAAATTAAGGGCATGAAGGAGCTCACACAGGTTGCTGCAGGACCACCACTACATGTGCCTAGGTAGCAGTGACCTTCCAGTGTCTACAAACAGGTGCTTCCCACATGAATATGCTGAACACACAGTGTTCTTGCAAGGACTCACCAGTCTTCATGGAAGCAGGAGCTACAGTAGCTGCCACCCCAGTGTATGTTCTGTCCTCCCAGGATCTGGTTCTGGTTCACATTGTAGACTCTCCCTATCCCACCCCTCTCCCAAATGCAATAGTTGATGAACCACCCTTGCCCTATCCTTGCCCCAAATTGCTAATAAGGAAGGCACTGTGTGTTGACTCCAGTTCTTCTTCCTTATCATGCTGCCACTGTTTGTCCTCCTCACCTTCTCTCCAAACCCAAATTTCTGGATCTTTTTGCCCTGCAACTCATTTTTGGTCCTGATGTCATTCCCAACCCACCACCAATGATCCAGCCTCAAGCAGCAGAGCAGACTTACCGTCAACAGCAACGAGAGTCATCATTGCTGCCAACACCACCACCAGGTCCCTCACAACCATTGTTGGTTCAGGCAGACACACTTGTGCACCTCACTCTGCTCATGGCTGCCTTTATAGGGGAGGGCACCAGCTTATCTCAGGAGTGCTGGGAAAAGCAGCATTTTGATCTGTGCTGGGAACAGCTGCACTGTACACTCAGAGGGATCACTTGGGCACTCTCATGCAAGTGATAATTTTCCCTTGTGCCACTTGCCAGCTTCAAGTGACAGCACTGGAAGCTGCTTTACAACCCCTTTGCACAGTAGTCAGGGTTGGACAATGCTGCTCTTCCCTGGTTACCCCAGGCAACTTATTTCTGAGTGTATCTCACCCAAACCAGCCTTTCAGCTTTGCAGTTGCAATTCTTCTGTTGTGACAGCTATCTCCATTTGAGTTGTGAAACCACACAGAGAAAAGGCAGGAAATTCAGGCTTTGAGTGGTGATGCGGTGGCCTGAGCATTATCCCATGAGACCCAGCCAGGTGGAATCTCGGTGGCCTGATGCACTGGGCAGGACCCCAAACACAACAGGAGGCCTGCCGTCATGCTGCAGCAAGCCCTGTCAGTCACTGAGTGGGATGGAACAGACTGG
Organism: Myrmophylax atrothorax; assembly: GCA_026770055.1. Lineage (NCBI taxonomy): Eukaryota > Metazoa > Chordata > Aves > Passeriformes > Thamnophilidae > Myrmophylax > Myrmophylax atrothorax. The sequence goes on from JAOXXN010000364.1 coordinate 40,516,106, forward strand.
GGCTACAGAGGGACCGGAGGAACAAAATTCAGTAGACTGGGAGCAGGGAGCTGCAGGTGCAGTTACTACCTGTGCGTAGAGGAGCCACATAGCTAAAAGTGGTATAATACCTTCCTCCACTCACCACCTTGGTTTCAGCTGAGATTAACAGCACAATTATCCTAAGATTCAGTGTGTTAGAAGAGGGCTGTGTGCATGAATATCCAGAATAAACACACAGAGGTGACACACAGAGCAGGGAGGGAACAGAGAATTGAGAGAGAATCCTCAGTAGTAAAAGACAGGGTCTTTTCAACAAGCATCAGCACCCCAGAAGATCTCAGCTGCTTTGTCAACAGGACTGGATGCTTCACGTCAGTCTTTTTGTGTGAGCATCCTTATCAGCTCTTTCTCAGAAGCTGAATTTTCCACTTTTGTCCTCACCTTCTTCTCATAAAACAAAATCAGCTGGTGAAGGATGGGAGAGGATCACTGGGCATAAAGTTGGTGTAAGACCAGTGTTGCCTAGAAACTCCTTTGGGAAAGACTGGATGAGATGAGGTATTGGCCAGAAGGGACAAAGAGTCTCCTTCCCCATGGGAGCAGGTAGGATGTGCCATGTGTACAAAGGGTGAGCATAGCGTAGGTGTCCTACAGAAACCGCCAGCAAGCTGGGACAGCTCCAGGCATGCAGAGCCCCAATATTTGCACTTCATGAGGATCTGACCATGACTGTGCTTAGGATGTTTCTTCCCCACAGGAGGGTACAGACTCGCCCTATCTAAAACAAACAGGTCTGCTTGGTGAGCATCCCCCATGGCCAGAGAGGTATGGGCCCTGCATGAGACTGCTTACATCCCTGCCACTGGAAAGTCCTTCCATGCAACTCAGTGAGGCTATGACCAGGTTTTGGGAAGGGAGAAGGTGACCAGTTCAGGGTTCCTCTTGCAGAACCATTCCTCTGCTCTACAGAGGCAGCTGAGCACATGTTTCATATTCCCTCTTCACAGAGTTTACACAGTTCAATAACCTTTGCCTTTTATTATTATTCCACTTTGGAAATCCTTCAACTTAAGTAAATATTTAACTGCATTAGCAGTTGTTCCTGAGGCACATGGGGTCCTGTTTGGCTTGTTTAGTCTAGGACAAGGGAGGCCAAGGGGGACCTGAGAGCAGCCTACAACTGCTAGAAGGGAAGCTGATGGAGCCAATCTCTTCTTGATGATGCCAGATGACAGAATAAAAAGCAACTTCAGTCCTGAGATATTCGGGTCAGGAGTCAAGAAAGAAACCTTACCCCAGAAGGTGAACAACCCAAACCAGCAGGGAGGTGGGAGATCTCCATCCTTGGTGAGCCATGTACAAAGCCACAGCTCTCTGACCAAACCCTGCTGTGCACAAGGCTTGGTGGGTGAGCCCTGGAGGCCCTGCCACCAGGACACTGGGCCCATGGCACAAGCAGCTGTCACTCCCCAGCACACCTGAATGTATTTTCTTCAATTCCTGTCTTGTAAATCTGATCCTGGACAACACTCAGCTACACGGACAACAGGGAGCCACCTTCTGCAATCTGCTCCTACATCAACACACAGCATAGCCCTGGATGTGGGCTAGCATGGGCCTTTACAATCTTCTTCAAAATTTTTACTACTGAAAACCCCACCCAGTTGCTTATTGTAAGGTGTCTGGTGCTGCTGCTGCAGAGCACTATTCTGTGCCTTCAGTCCCAAGCATGGCCTGGTTCTTTCGATCATGCCAGCAGCACAGGAGCAACAGGTTGGGCATGTGCTGCTGGAACATATTGTATGCTCCAGATCACTCTACTTCGATGGAGGGCAGCAGGAAATGTCTGCATGCTCTCTGTGCTGGAGATCAGCATTGCTGTGGAAAAGCTGTTGCCTGATACAAGACTTGATCTTCCTCCACCTGGTGCCTCAGTGATATTCAAATGCCGCTTCCTTCACAGACCAAATTAAAATGACATGCTAAGAGATGACAAAGGGGAAATCACCTCTTGCAAACTGGTTTTGTCTTTTCAGGCTTTTCTCTCTGTTGTAAGCACAAGCTTGCAACCCCTAACAAAAGTGCTGTCTATTGTCCCTCTCAAAGAAAAGGTGGGGAAATTCTTCCTTGGGTGAGACTGGAGGTTTTCTGGTTGCTGCTTGTCCTCACATTAGCTGTGCAGCTCCAGCTGGCTCTGCCACTTTCTCCCTGCACTTTCACCAGCAAGATGCCTATGAGGGCCAGATATGAAGGTCCCAGTCTTGCCATCAATAAGGCAGATGAACTCTTCTGGAGACAGTGGCAATAAGGAAGGAGACTTCTACTTCCAAAATTGATCTCATCCTTGATCCCTTGTGGCACTGCCCCTGCCTTTGTGCTTGTTCCATACAGTCACTGGCACCCCCGGTCCATGTCCATGCACTGACCTGGGATTGGTTGTCCCATCGTGAGCCCTTATCACACCTTTCCCCTCCCAGGAGACTGCAGCTCTGTTTACAGTCTTTCCATCTGAGTGGGCACAGATGGCAGGAGTCCAGATCAGATTGCATCACGTCACCCATGTCTGCCTGGTGGCCTTATCGGTGGTGTGGCCTTGGTGTGGTCACTCCTCCATCCAGCACCTGCCACTTCCTTGCTGTTATTTGTTGCCTTTCCCGGATTTCATGGCTGTTTTTGGCCTTCCCGCTTGCTGCACCCACACTGATATTTTAACTCATGTTCTTTTGCTCCTCCCAGGCCTTTGGCATACCAGCAGATTCTGGAATCATACAAATACTGCAGTACCTGAGTGCTGCCTTGCTAGTGCAGCACCAGCCCAGAGCCCACTCTCTACCCTCCCATTGCACCAACAGACAAGGCAAAAAGAGGAGGACAAGTACCATGCTCATTTTCATCCTTAGCTCACTCCCCGCTTCCAGAAATATATTTTATAGAGAGGACAATAGTTGCTGCTCTGTCCCTCTGATCACTTTGAGGTGTCCCCACAAGTAAGAAGGAGCAATTTGGTCTCTTTTGCATCCCAAACAATCCCAAACAATCAAACCAAAACAAACCAGCACCAGAGAGAGAAGTGACCAGATGTTTTCCTTTGTCTATACAGTGAAGCCAAACCCTCACGTCTGAGATCTCCCTCTATAACTGGGGCAGGGACCAGCCATCACCACTGTCCAGCAGTTTTGCCAGACTTTCTAGATTCAGACCACACCTTCGGCCACCTCACTGTTACTGTGAGTAAATACTCTCACGTGTCAGATAGTGAGTAAGGGTCTTTATTTCTCTGATGGTAGAACATTTTCCCTGTGATACTGTCGGCTGCAAGAACACAGGACAGGGTGACTACACGGACTCATCCTACCTGCTGACACTCTCACCGGATAAGGTCAGGGCCAAGGTGGCATCAATCTGGAGAAGATTAGAACTTCCATCCAAGCCAGGCTGTACACTGAACCTCGGAAGTGCAACAGTCTAAGGGGAGCACCCCTTGCACACTTTCTTCTTCTGCTTTAACTGACAGATGAAGTTTCTGTAGCTGGGCAGAAATTGATGCAGCTTGTCCTAAACCAAGGGCACCTGCCTCTCTTCTCCCTTATGTTTACCTCTGCATGTTTGGACCTCTTTACTGCAAGACATGCTGTAAATGCATCTGCAGTCTGCAAACACCCTGCAGCTCCTTGACAGCTTAAGGATGGTGTTGACCTGCCTTCTCCCACATGCTCACACATGAGGGTTAACTGACCAAGTCCTCAGCAGAGTAGATAAAAAAGCAGAAAACCACAGATTTACTTTTTGCCCAGCAGATGCTTGGCACAGTGTACACCAAGCCACAGTACTGGTGCAAGGGAGGGGATGAGTCTGTGTGCCTGGACTTCGTGGGCAGAGCTCCCTTGCTTCTGTGGGACTGTGCCCTCCTAATCTGAGCTGACACAGATAACCTGGATGCTGGCAGCAGAGGTAGGTATATTGGCTTTCCCCAGCATACTGATGTTCAGTTTTGTTTATCTGGCAACTCACACCCACTGTAATTTACAGAAAAAACAGGTTTCTGAATCGACTTTTCCCTGGAACTGGTTTCTGAATGAACAAACCTGTACTGGGCCTCAGTCTTTTATGCCTTCTAAGAATAGTATTGCTAATGCCATTTTGTGTGGGACTGAATGCTGTCATCACTCTGCATTTAGCACCACGCTGGAATAAGACAGGTAGCACATATACCAGTTCTCCCCTTCAAAGTGACAACTACTCTTGGTGAGTTTTTGTGGAAGAGATCCCTTGACTTTTGCATGAAAAGCCTGGTCTTCCCAGTCTGCCAGTTACTGAAGGACCTAAAGGTACCCCACAGTGAATTGATGTGGAAAGGGACACAGTGTAAGAGAATCAATGAGGTCTTTCTGTTTCTCCTTCCATTTTGAGGGGGATGTTGTTTGGTGATGCTGCATTTGCACGGATCTTTGGCAGCAGTCATGCCCAGCCAACTTTCCACATTGCCACTGGTTGACAGTCACACATTTCCACTTTCTCCTGTATGTCCAGTGGTGCAGCATCTGTCTGAAGAAGAATCAGAATAAATAGTTCTCTAGTGTGCTCTTTATCTGATGAATGTGCAGGCATACACACTGCTCAGCACTTTCTCATAAGCTAAATTGTCAGAGAAGGAGGATGCAGGTCTTACCTGTAGACACTATGAGCAGAAATATATGTCCTTGAAGTTGCCTGCTACTTGTGACTTCAAAGCCTGCCTAATATGCCTCCCTAATTTTTTCCAAATGACCTATTGTCTACTTGGGTATGTATGAATTAGTATCAGGAAGGAGACATAACAAATACCATTGAAGGGCACTGTCACCCTCAGTGAAATCCATCCTGTTTCTTGAAACATGCTCCTGAAGCTTTTGGTTTCATTTCCTTTAAAAGTTGCAGAGTGAGCTTTGTAGTATCTAGGATATCTCATATATATGGATAGCAATATCCTCTGTTAACTCACATCTTTGCTTTATTTTTTACTCCAACACTATGGTCATCTAGATGTGTACTGGTGGATCAAAGCAGAACTAGAAATATTGGAAACAGATCTAGAAGTACTGGATGCAGCTTACTTTTCAGTGGCCAGATGCTAATGCAAAGCTTCTCCTTTGGGACTGTCATGCAAAATGAGCTCAACAGTGGCACCAAACTATACCTTTGTGTATAACCTTTGTCCTAGATTCTGCTCTGGAAAATACATGTCCAAGGGTTCAGCCACCTCCTGGTACCTCTAGGCAGGTGCTGTTCTTTCTGTTGTCTGTCCCAGGAGGCAAAGCAGTGCATAAAGAAGAAATGCAATGTGAGCACAAAGCCTGAGCACCCTTTTAATGGATTTATGTGATTTATACATTAAACTTCTGTGACAAATAATTTGGGCTGTATGTTATGCACTATAGCAGGAGTTACCCAAACCAAGAAGATGAGCCTAGCATGGAACTGGGAAAGTGCAGCACTAAGCCAGCCTGAGCTGGCTTTGGAGTCAGATTTTGGCAAGGTCCATTTAACCTTATTCTGGTGATGAGAAAAGGATGTGTATGGCAACATAACTTGGTCTGAGCCACAATGCCTAGCTGTTAAAAAAACCCCAAACTCATAAAGGAAACATTCCAATTAAAAATAATCAAGGACTGTAACTACAAAATGGTGGAAGTTTCTCTTCACTTAGATTAATGTACCTGCATGCTTAGAGCATGTCTTCTTCCCTGACAATGACCTTCTCTGCAGGTGAAGTTATTTTTCTCTCTTGTTTTCCTCAACCTACACACAAGCAAAGCTTTGCAGACACCTTCCTTTTCTCTGACAGGCCTGACTGTATGCCTTTTGCAGAGGATTATTGTCAGTTGCCTGCTGAGGCAAGCACAGAGAACGGACCTAAGAGACAAGACACAGCTTAGCACCATTCAGTTAAAAAGATACACGTTACAGGATTAGATACAATTGAAAGGAAAGGAGGAATAAGTCCCCTAGGGCTTGGTAAGGAGGTACAGGCTCATGCTTTTTTCCTGTCACAAGTATGGGATACCCTCAGTTCACAACAGGACCTGCTGGCACCATTCAGGAGGCAAGGAGATTAGCAGGAGCTGGTCTGTGTCAGCACTCAGAATATCAGGGCTGCTTGGGACCCTTTCCAAATTGCTGCACTGTGCAAAATCACACCACAAAAACAGCTCACTGCTGGCAGCAGAAATTAAAGAGGAACTGTGAAAAAAGACTTCCAGGTGTGTAAGATGATGCAAGTTTCTTTTATCAAGTCTTCAAATCTTTATTTCAATTAACGAGCAAAGCTTGTGTCTTGGTCTTCATGACACTTCTTTCCACCGAAGACAGTTCCTGACTCTTACAGAGTCTCAGCAAGGGGCAGCTGGTTGTTGCTGCTGGATCTCCAGGGCTTTTGGCCTCTCTTCACTTGTTCCTCTGCTGTCTGCCTTGCCTGCTACCTGTCCCTCCAGATGAAGTCAGCCCTTTTCCAATCCTCCTCCTCAACCAGCACTGTGGCAGAAGAGCACTACATGATAGATGACCTTGCAGAGCCAGGGGGCTGTGCTGGGACACTCAGCGTCGTGGCCCAGCAGGGTGACCTGCAGGCAGCATGGAGCCATGCCCTTGCCTCTGTGCCCTGCCCTGCAGAAATAGACTGCTGCCACAATGGCACTGGAAAGAAACAGTAATGTGCTCGAATGGTGGCACACTATGCAGTCATGATGCTTGCTCACCCATCCATGCAGCATGCCCCATCGTGGGGGAGAGAGACAGACACTGGGGATATCCCCGGGATTCTGCAGGCCTTGAAGTGAGCAATGGGCTCAAAGACGGTCCCCCACGCCGCTAGAGAGGGAGCATATGTCTCCCTACGCAGCCGCTACACAGCACAGCTCACGGAGGGAGCCCAGAGAGCAGGAGCATATGCCGGGCTCCCCGCCAGTTCCCAGGAGCACGATGCCAGCAGAGGGCACTTTTCAACTTGTGAACCCCCAGCATGGACCCACTGCCACCCATCGCTCTCTACCAGCCCTCTCCGTCTGGCCAGGCCCCCAGTCCAGACCTTACTTTCTGACTTCTCCTCTCACCTGTTTCATACCCTAGCCTTGCTCAACCCAGACACCACTTTCGTGCCCCGGGATGTGTGCTGTGTATCTTTTGCTCTGAGTGATCCGAGGCTATAGGCTTCACTCCAGCGTAGTCCAAGGCTGTTCACATGTGCAGGGCCTGCTGTTGACCCATGGATGCCCAGGGCTGCCATGACTACATGGAAAAGCAGGGTCACAAGTCCAAATTTCCAGTCTTCCTGGAGAAGCTGACATGATGCATGCTGAGGTTGGCTGAAGATGACAGGAATGCTGCTTGGAGGCTGTGCTTCTCAGTGCCCTCCCTAGCTAGAAAGGGGCTTGTGAAGTTTGACACAGAGATACTTAAAAGGGCTAGAACAGTTACTGTACCCTCACTGTCCCAGACACTTTCTACTCCACAAGACCATATAAGCAGATGAACCATATTTTGTGCAGGCTGGGGGCAGCACATTTTCATGTAGATACATCCCTGAAGAACTGGTGATGACGACACTGCACTTCAGATAAGGAGAAGCTGCCCCATGGCAACAGATGATTTAGCAACCCCTGTAGCTAAAACCCTGACCTCAGCACAGACCTGGAAAGCTAGATCATGCTGAAATAAATCCTTCCATAAGGTGCATGACTGACAAACCCCATCTAGCATATATTCACATCCTCTCCTAGATTCTGCCATGCTCCTTGAGAATTTTGCTTTTCTTCTGAGAGTATGGGGTTTCCCCCTCATACTTTGTTGCCTAGCTACAAATGTCTTAGCACATCACCAGTGGACTTTCTTGCATCTTGACGGCTTGTTTAAGCAGTTATTATTTCATGTTTATGATCTCTTCTAACTGCCAAGTTTGATTAAAATCACACTTACAAGTCATTAGGTATGGTGGATGAACAGATGTATTAATGTGCAGCAGAGCACTACAGTCACACAGTAGGATTTTTTGCAGGGAGAAAAAGGCTGAAAATTAGCTTTGCCAAAAAAGAGTATCACCAACACAATAAGGCCAGGGAGCTAGAAGTGGAGTTAAGTATGACTGGAAAAGTGAGATCTCCAAGGACTCCTGAGAGGTTGGGCTGGAGTGGAGATTGCAATGGTGAAAAGCTGGAGAGGGTTGACATGTGCACTGCCAGATGTTGCACATGCACATTTGCATTTTTCCTGTAAGGCCTTGTACTTCTAATTCTTCATTCATGGGTTCAGTGGGTCATCTCGCCTCTTTACCAGAAATAAGTGTGCCGCTACATGCTGGGATCTATAAGCCTGTATTTATCTTTACATATATCATATGTACGCTTGAGTGGTGCATAGTGTGAATGATCCTGGCCTCAACAGAGGCTTCTTTCATCACAAAGCCTTGTTTCACTTTCCAGAGTCATGTTAAGTGCAAGCAAGACAGTGGCCATATGGAAAAAATGGCAGTATTTTTATATGACTTACATAGAACATAGCAGGTATTCATGGTAGGGAGCTACAGTGGACCTGTGGGAAAATGTGTTAGACATTTGCTAGCTCTCTGAAGTTTGTCATGAACACTGTGCTGTAACTTCTTTTGCTATTGCTAGCCAAACTTGTAAAAAGACATATGTAACAGTGTCATGGGAAATCAAACTGGTTCTGCCTTGAGTCACAGTCAAGGCCTGACTCACAATGCATCACAACTTTCCCTTCAAGTGCCCAGTTCAAAGCTGAAAGAAAGGAAAGACAAATTTTACTAACACAAGTCCAGGTATTTGCCAACAGCTGTGAATGTGGAAACTCTGGACTCATCTACTAGTTCTGAAAAATGGATTTTCTGCTGGCTCACATCATGGGTTGCCTTTTGCTAATTGATACATAAAAGATGTCTGTAGAGCCTGGAGGCCTTGAAAACTAGGTTTGCTCATTGAAGAAGGTGATTTATAAGCTGGTGCTTGTTTGAATGTTGACTGAGAATATCAGTGCCATCAGTGTTGTCAGTAGTATCATGCTCACAACATCAGATTTAGATAAAGCACGAGGTGATTATTCGACTGACTTGCAGAAGGTGTCAGAAAGAACTGAGAAACATGTAAGTGAACAGGAACAAGGAAGTAGATGTCTCTGATCATGCACTTTGGCTGCAGGATAGCTCTTTCTCCTCAAGCTTTCTCATGGTGAAAGTGATGCCCAACTTCCAAAGGAAGTTTCAGAGGATTAGTGGAAGTCACTTGGGAAATGTGCAAAGAAGCACTGAAACCTGAAGTCAACTCCTTGTTGACTTTCTGCCAGAAGAAGGAAACTCCTTTGTCTCAGAGCAAGGTAGACTCGTCCACATTCAAGAGAGCTTCTGGAGATCACTGACCATTTCAGTTTTTAAGAACAAGAATATTCTGTTCCTGTTGCTGCTCTCTCAGCACAGCGTCACAAACTGAGACCATGCCCTATTGGTTTTCACCACCATGGCTAGTAATAAAAAAGGATGTGCACTTGCGAATGCCTAGCACTGAACAGCAGTATTCCATGGGATCAGATCGACCTGGTGAGGTCCAGCTGGCCCAAGAGGGTCAGTCTTTAGACTAAGAAATAGTGTTGTTGTTGGAGGTCAAAGTGTGGGACATGGTATACTTCTTCAAAGACCATCAGCAACACATTAATCTGGAGTAACTGTGAGCAGTTGCGGAATGACTGAAGGAGCATCCGGCCTTGTTGGATGAGAGCCCAGCTCCACAAACCAGCACTTTGGCAGCCCACCAGGCAGCACCAGAAGCCACTGAAATCAGCAGACCAACAAGGGCTGAGGGCAATAGGAGTGGCGCTTGTGTGTGTTGAGAAGTAGTTTTAACCAATGAGAAGAATGTAGATTCACTTTCTCCTTATTTTGCTTCCATGAGGCCAAATAAACAGCAGCATTAAGGGCTACTGGTAGGAGTTATTTATTGCACTTGAAAACCACTTGAGTGTCACATAGTATCCCTGAAGCAGTTTGAAGCTCACAGGGCTAAACCAGATACATGCAAATCTGTCAGACCAGGAGCAGGCTTGTGCCTGGTCTGCTGTCAGTCGCATTTACCCCATGAGTCACGGATATACCACTGATTACTCTCCAGTCAGCCATGAACAACATGCCTGCAGCACCTAGGGAACCAGGAAGGGTTAGTACTGGCTTCCTGACTGCCTCTGCTATTACAGAAGGGCAACACTATAAACCCTCCCACATCGCGGCTGCTGGCGGAGACAGGGCTACAGGACAGGTTTCTTCCTGTAGAACCAAGAGGGTTTCCTACCAGGCTCATGGACTCCCTAGTTTTAAGAAACATATGTAACTTTGAGGGATGTCGGATGGTGGTGTCCAGGCCGGCTTGCATAGGCACTTCTACTGGCTTCCTGATGGACATGAGGGAATGTGGGACAGCTCTGGGACAGGGCACTAGAGAGGTGTAAATCCCCATGATGGGCAGTTTTCAAGAGTCAGCAGGACCAAACCCCAGCTGATTTCACTTGCTCCTGGGAAATCCCATTCCAAGCAGGATGTTTGGCTGGAGACCAGGAGGCCCTGACACTGGCACTGCTGGAGTGCTGTGATACATTCAACAAGAAGGCAGTTCTGGTCTTTTTTGCTTTGCAGATAGCAAGTTGAAACAAGCTCCACCGAACTGACAGAAAACTAAAGTTTACACCTAGTAGTGCCAAGCAAAGACTACCTGCAGCCCCTCAAGGGGCATGAACCCCAACACAGCCGTGTCCACCCTGCAGCAGCTCACGCCCTCTGCTGCAGCCCAGCGCTTAAGCGGGCCGCCCCAGTGCCCTGCAGCCGCCGCTACAACACGGTGCCTCCGGTCGACGTGCTGGACAGCCAGCCAAAGCGGAGGGACTGTCCGCTCGGGGCACACGGGCGGAAGGCCAGAGCGGGGTTCCGGGGAAGGGATGGCGATGCCGGAGGCGTGTGACGCTCGGTGTCCCGCCGGTGCTCTCGCTGGTGGTGGTGGTGGCCGCGGCGGGCGGGCCGCGGGGCCGCCCCCGGCGGGCGGGGCC
>JAOXXN010000364.1:40536581-40551102 GCA_026770055.1 Myrmophylax atrothorax
CGCTGTCTGTGCAACAGCTTGTGGGGAGGGCAGAGGGCAGAGCATCAGCCTGAGCAGCACAAGGCATTGAGCAGCACCGTAATGACTTTCTGCTTACAGAGGGTACTGTGGGCTCCGAGCCTTGCCTTATGACTATGGCGCCGGGGCTTATAACTACTACGGCATGACGCGCGTCGTGGGTGGTTCAAATGTCCAAACAGCAGACTGGCCCTGGCTCGTCAGCATCCAGCACATGTGGATACCAGGCACGGGGCATATGTGTGGAGGGTCCCTCATCCACCCACAGTGGGTCCTCACGGCAGCCCACTGCTTTACCAAGGTCAGGTAAGGAGGAGTAGGAATTTGGGATATCCTCACAACACCAGCAGGTGCCCTGTCAGTGGCACCTCATGTTACTCCCATCCCTTTTCCTTGCACTGAGCTCAGCTGAGACACTGGGCTCAGGAGAAGACTAGGCTCATGCCACTGCTTCCTAGCAGCCTGCAGCTCATCATTCCCGCAGCCTAATGCTTGCTAGGGCAGTCACTGCCTCCAGAGCACTGAAGGCTGGCAAGTGCTGGGCTGCCTCAGCGCGTGGCTCTGCTCCCTCTCAGCCCTCTCTGCATCTGCCTTCCAGCAACATCAGCCTGGTGTATGTGCTGATTGGGGCCACCCAGCTGACTCAGCCGGGCCCTGGGGCACAAGTCCGCTACATCAGGCAGCTGCGGATTCATGAGTCCTATGATCCTGGCAACAACCTGGAGAACGACATTGCCTTGCTGGAATTGGACAAGCCTGTCCTGTGCAGCCCCTACATCCAGCTGGCCTGTGTGCCCGACGCCACCCTGAGGGTGTCAGAGCTGATCCACTGTTTTGTCGCTGGCTGGGGTGCCACCACTGCAAGAGGTGAGTTCCCAAGAAGCATTTGTGCCCTGAGAGCAAACTCAGTATCCTGGGGAGACAGGTTGGGCTTCCCAACAGCAGAGGCCAAAGCCAGAGTCAGGCTGCAGGATGTATGCCTCTGGAGAGATGGGGGCATGGCCCCTGCCCAAAGGCACACAGCGTGGACACAGCATTCCAGCAACTCTCCAGACACTAAACCAAAAGCTAGGGATGGGAATCAGCCCCAGGCAGGGCAGGAGAATTGGCAAGGAGCTGCTGAGTACTCATTCCTTTCTGTGCTCACAGCTTCAAGCTCAAGTGATGTAATGCAGGAGGCCATGGTCCACCTCATCGATCTCAAGCTCTGCAACAGCAGCCAGTGGTACGCAGGGAAAATCCACACCACTAACTTGTGTGCTGGTTATCCACAGGGCACCATCGACACCTGCCAGGTAGGAAGGAGTGCATGACAAGTGCCAGCGGCACAGGCAGCCCAGTCATCACTGCTCAAACACAGCCCCATGCAGGCTTTGCCTGGCAAGTCAGTCAGCCTCATTATCCCGGATCCACACTGCTCTTGGGGCCTCCCATTCTCCATCCATGTGCCTGTGCTCCATGTCCCTGTTGTTGCAGAGATCTGGCATCCCTCCCAGAAAGGTTGTCTAGCGCTCTTAATAGCCCATGGGTCCAGATGCCAACTTTGGAAAATCCCTCCTCTGCATATGCAGAATCAATGTGCAGAGATGAGAGGGAGCCCTACCTTGCAGGACCCCAACCTACTCACAGACACAGTTCTGCAGGGTGCAGCACCTTGCTCTGCCAGGAATACAACTCTGGCAAGTGGTGTGAGAGAGTAGGAGACAGCCCCAGTGCCAGCAGGAGCCACCCCACACCACCTTAATCCTCTCTGCTCTGCTTCAGGGTGACAGCGGTGGTCCTCTCATGTGCAAAGACACCGTTGCTGAGTACTACTGGGTTGTTGGAGTGACCAGCTGGGGAAAAGGCTGTGCAAGAGCAAAGCGGCCCGGAGTCTATACCTCTGTTCAGCACTACTATGACTGGATCCTGGTCCAGATGGGTGCGAGCCCATATGGAAGTGCTTCTTGAGCAGCAGGACAGAAAGGACCCAGTGTGGGCTGCAGTGCACCACAACCATTTCCTGCTGGGGCAATGCCTGCTGATGGAAAGGCAGCCTCAGTGTCAGAAGCCTGCTCTGTCCTTCCCACACCCTTCTTCTGCATGCATGCAAACACTGAAGTTGACTTAGTTGTTGAAATAAAGTTGCTTGTATTCACAGTTAACCATGTTTTTGGTCCAATTCCATCTGCTGGGCAAGGCAAATAATCTTACGCTGGGCACCTGCACAATGAGCTTGAGGGAAGACCATTTGGGCACAAAGGTAGAGGCTGGACCCTCTTCAACTCATGGCTTACAGGGTTCTCTAGAACTCCTCTTTGTGTGCCTTATGCTGACCAAGCTGCTTACCCATTCGCAGCCCACTACCAGTAATTTCACCAAATCTGTACAAAATTCAAGGCCAAAGGGAGGGGGAGGCACCCTTATCTGATGTATAAGGTTCTGCAGGGATCCCATCAGGCTCATTTTACTTGTTCATCCTCCAGCTGCCACTCCGGAGCCTGGGGGTCTCCATTCGCTCCCCTGACACAGCTCGCAGCCCCAGGAATGGTCTTGTGCCTCAGTGTGTGCTTGCAGATCATTTTTCTTTCCTGCTGCCCAGGGCTGAATTGCAGTCCGAGACTCTGTTTCTTCCTTGGCCTTCTCCAGATGGATGATCTCCACCATCAATTCTACCTGTCCTATGGTCTCTAGTGTCTCTTTCACAGCTCTTACTACAGTGACGTGGCACTAAAGAAACCACTGAAATTCATGTCCCTGCTAAAGAGGAAGGATGGAGGAAAATAAATATCTTATTTGGAAAGAAATCTTTTTTTGGACTCCTGGAGCTACCAGGGCATGAATTGTCCTAGGCAAGTGGTGAGTCTGCTCAAGCAGGGAAGTTGGAGCACAACACCTTCCCAGATCCCTCCCAAACTCAGCCTTTTTAGGGGACTAGGTACTTTGGTCTCATTCTGAAGCACCTGAGCTCAGCCTTGGTGCCTGCTAGCAAGGCTTATGGGACAGGGGATGACCCCAAAACCCTCCCATAGGATTCATCCCCAAACAACATCTCCCCAGTCCATAACATCATGTGTCAGACATAGTGATGGAAACAAAAACGAATTTTACCGAAAACATCATCAGTGGGATAGTGGGGGGAGGTAGGCCCATGAGTCCCAGGGGCAGCACCTACAACAACAGAGTCAGAAAGTCAGAAAATGATCCTGCAAAGGCAGGACTTGTTGTGGCTCGGTTCTGCTCTCTTTGGGAAATACTGCTGATGAGGAGTTGTTTGTGGCCCTGTAGAGAGAGATCTTGCTGGCAGTGGCAATGGGCTGGTTCTGAAGCCTTTATCCCCATGGGGCATGAATGCCCTTAGTGCCCTGGGGACATGCAGAGATGCCCACTGTTCTCGTGCCATGCAGCAGGCCTCAGTGGAGAGCCCCTGGGGAGCTGCTGTGGAGCTCTTGCCAAGCCCTGCTCAGCACCATCCCTTGCCAGCCCTTGCCAGGGAGCTGGGCTGACTTAGGGCAGTGTTGAGAGTTAGGAAAGATGGACAGCAGGGTCTGGGACACACCTGGGCTTCTTGACCTGCTGGACCTTTCTATGTTTCTCTGAGTGTCTTCTTTCTATCCTCCTCCTCTTCCTTTCAGCTTGGCATTACATCTCTCCAGGCCAGGCCACTTCTGTATGTCTTTCCCTTCTCTTTTTTTGGGAGTAGCCTGCAAAACTTACAAAGCCACCATCTACAGGAGTCAGTTCTTGTTTGAGCCAACGCCAACTCACTTTACCTTCTGGACGCTGAAAGTTCCGTCAGTGGTTCTGTGGGTGCCAGGGATTCTGTTGAAATCTGGGGAATGTTTGGAGGCAAAGCTGGAGGTGCGTAAACCAGAAATTGGGGAGATAAAAGGTAGCAAAAGATAGCCTGGAGTAGGAAGTGACTGATTGGCCAATGGCCACCTTAGCTTCCCAGAGAAGATGCTGTTTTGCCTCATCCCCATCTTGCAGAGTACACCTGCCCCAAAATAGACTTGAGGAAGCTGGAAGGAAGTAGGATGGAAGCAAAAGCTCTCTGAAGTTGTCAGCTACTCCCCCCTAGCTTTAATTTGTACGTCTTTTGTACTTTGATTAAGCCTATGCCTGAGGGCTTTGAGAAACAACCTTTCATTTGAAGGTGTCACTGTGGGGAGAGGAAGGAAGCCCAAAGGCTCAAGAGATGGGCTGTCAGGAGAAGAAGCAGCAGCTACTGGGCCTCTTTGGAAACTTCTTGGCTCTGTGGAATACACTGTTCCACTGTTTGTGGAGCTGACATACCTCTGTCCTTTCGGCCTCCACCAGTGAGTCTGCCCCATCTTCTTCAAACAGGTCTGGCAGAGAGGGGGATGCATCCAGACAGGTCTTTGCCTGATGATCCTTGTCTGCTCCACCTGCAGGGTCACTTTGCTCATGCAAACACAGGCGTAGAAAGCAAAAGACGTAGAGCAAAACCCACCCAAGCCCTACAGCAGTTGTTCTCTTGATGGTGAGATTTCTGGGATCCCAAGTCCCAGACTGGGACAGGCCTCTGTCCCTGCTCATACCTGTGTATCCACCGGTGGGTTCTGGTGACTCCTCTGGGTCAGCCATCTCCTCCCCAAAGATGGCATCAAAGTTTTCAGTCATGAACTCCACCAGCACCTTCACCTGCACACATCAAAGCTGTGCTCTCAGCCCAGGGGCCTCAAAGTGTATCAAGCAGACTGAAAGGATATGACTTCATCTCAGATATCTTAGGAAAGTAGTGGTCACTGGCCCTTGTAGAGAGTTGTGTTTTAATCAACTAAGGCCTGGACTCATGCTATTTTAGCTGTTTTTCTCTTAAATCAGTTTAATGTTGCTAAATGAAGATAGAAAATTTGAGCTAATTGAAGAACACGAGAGCAGTGCACCTGGAGGAGAGTAACTTAGAGACATTATACACTCCATAGAACATTGTCAATAAGAGTTGTTTTTGCTAAGAGGAAAATTCAATAGAGAATTGTTTAAGTAGAGAAGAACTTAGACCTAAATTACCTAATGATAAGTGTCTTAGTAGGAACTAGAACAACCAGCTAGGAGGTTAAAGGTCAGCAAAAATCAATCACACATGCTAGGAAACCTGCCAATGACAGGAAGAATCCATGATGAGGAAGATTCAGAAAGTATCCCAAAGGTCTGTCCTCAGAATTTCCTAGGGGAAAAAGGGACTGTAGATGCCAATTTTGCTCTATGAAGGAACAGCAAGAAGACACTTCAGAACATCCATGTATGCAATGGAGAGAGAGTGGATCTTTGGAGGGGGATCTTTTGAAAGTTACTGTGTATATTGTCTTCGTTTGAGGGAAACCAAAATGTTTACCAAGACCAGAGGAGAGGATTCCTCCTCAATAACCACTCACCCCTCATTAAATTTATAAAAAAATCCTTTAATTAGAAAATGTATATAAGAAGGATAACTGTTCTTAACTACTCTATATAGATATAGATAAAATTATAAACAGACCAGAGCAGACTACTGCCCCAGCACCTAAAAAAACAACCCTTGAAAAGTGTAGGTTCCTCCTGGTGCAGTTATATTTACAGACAGTGTCAGTATCACACCTTGGCTGGCTGCGAGGTGAATTCTCAGTCTTTTCTCAGCAAGGCAGAGACAAGGGGGGTGTAGGACTCACGTGGTGCAGGATGGAGCCTTTCCCATGGGGAAGAGTGGACTCTCTCCTTATCCTTTGTTCAAAAGAAGGAAACACTGGGAGTTGAGAAGTGGTGGTAATTCCCAGAAATCTCTTTGGAGTCAAAGTGAGTCCCCAGGAAAACCTTCTGCAGTGCATCCCGAAGCAGCTGTGACCCTCCTCTCTCTCTGAAGCTCAGGGTGCCCAGAGATGGAGGGGGGAAGGTGAAGAGCAGAGCCAGGAGGAGCTCTCACCAGCTCAGCAAAACAGTGGCTCTTCCCCAGTAGCTGCCCCCAAAAAAGTGAAGCCAGTACACAGGAAAGAGCTTCTCCCCCTCCCAGGTGCTGGGACTGTGTTTCTCACCTCTGCCCCACCATTAAGTTGAAATCTAGAGCCATCAACCACCCACTCCTTTGTTCTCAGTCCTGGCACTTCAACTCCCAAAACCTTTGTGTTAGTAGGGTGAGAAAAATTCCCTGAAGGAACCCTCCCGACCACCTTCATTTGTTTGAACCTTTGACACAACCTCAGCTGCATGTGGTCCCCAGGAGAGCAGAGCTGCATTTCGTGCCCCACAGTTGTCCTGCTTGTTGTGATTCTGGGCACAGAAAACCCCAGAAACACACCACTTTCAGCATCTTGGCACTTCTTCAAGGTGTCTGAATTTCTAGACGGCTCCTAGCCCTTGTCCTCCACTCCCTTTCCTGCACAGCACTGGCAGGTGTTGCTTTCCCACACTACAGCAGGTGCCTGACCCTGTTGCCCAGATGTGTTTCTCATTGCTCAGCTGCTGCTGCTTTTCTTTGGAACACTTTAAACAGTCTTTGCCCAGCTTTTGAGGCTGCACACCTAACTGACCGCCAGTGAGTTATTTATAGTCCTGGAGACTCTGCTTGTGGCTTGTTCCAAAACTCTCAAGGCCCCTACTGCTATTTGGCTTACACTGCACATTAATAACAAGAGACACCTGGTACCATAGGACATTTCACACACCAGGCACTCATGAGGAGCTGGCAACAAGTATTAACAGGCCACAGCAGGGTCCTGAGGTCCTGAGCTTCCAGTTTTAGTGTAAAAACTGGAACTGTTACCAGCAGTGGCAATGTCATTCCTGATGGAGCCCAAGGCAACAGCAGCAGATGGCAAGAAAAGCAGATCAGAAATATCAGAGCTCAAAACTAACTCTGACAAAAGCTCATCTTGCAATAATGCAGCAGAGCTCACTGTGGGACCCTATGGGAAGAGGGAATACTGATTTTGAAACTAAGCCAGTTTCCTCACTGGCATCCCTCACATCCTCTTACTCACAAGGATGTCCAAAATGGGATAATCCAAATGGTCTGTACAGGATGCAAGCACCAAAATGCCGGCAGTCTGTCCAGGGACACTTAATGGCAATGCAGAGTAAAAGGGACACTCACTACTGAGATCTTATCATGGCTCCTTAGGAACCCTATGCTGCTTCTTGAGTCTTGACTTTTTGTACCTGTTAGGAACTGATGGTGACCACGGTCTCCAGTCTTTCCGTCCAGCTCCTCTTCTGGAAACCATTAAAATGTACTTGCTGCTTTTCTCCTTATCAGGATGATTTATGTCTCTTGTCTTCCAAACACTATATTTAATGGCTTCAGTATATCATGCTTTAGACTGTCATGTATTTGGGACCATCCCTACTTTTGGGGTGATCTGCAAAGCAGTAGGATCCCTGTAATCAGCTAACACAATGCCATCCATGGCTGCTCACCCTGTGGCTGCTCCTGGCACTTTTTCCTGTGGGTGCTCCTGTATCCACATGCTCTTCATTGACAGTAGGCAATTATTTTCATTGCAATCCACTGCAGAAGAAAGAAAACCAGTGCAGTATTTCCATGAAGATGAAAGAAGTAAGGGCAAGGGGCAGCTGGCTTCTGATCCAACTGTCCGTTTGGCACTCAGAATCAACAAAGAGGCTGAAAACTGCTATCAAAGTCAGCGACGAGGCACAGCACTGTCAAACAAACTTACTTTCTTCTATTTTTCATCCTTTATAAAACCCCAACAAAAAACCAGCACCAGATTATTGCTTCAATCCAGTAAAGGGAAAGTTTCTGTTACATAATTGGATTTCCTCAAAGCATTTTTTACTTAATATCATGTGATGCTTGTTAAGGCCCATGCCTTAACAAAAGAAACAGAGCTTAAAAAATGGTTCAGTGACCTTTCAAAAGTAGCTGTTACAAAACCTTTAAGAAGTTTGCAGATGGCAGAAATACGGTGGCATAGCAAGTAATGTCTAATTCCAGAGGCTCTGGATCTAAATGAGTCATTACAGTCCAGTGGAATAAACTTTAATAACTAAATTAAAGAAACATAACTGCAGGTAAATAATTTCAGGTGTGAGATCTGTCTTGGAAAGCAGTGTTGCAGATAGCTCAAAGTGTATCTGTGGATAACACCATGAGCTTTTTTTGCTGCAGTTAATAGAGAGAATGCAACCTCCAGCTGTAAGCAAGTGGGTAACAGCATTAGAAACAGGGAGCTCTTGCTTCTATTCACAGCCCTGATAGAAAAAGGACTCAGTTGCTGTCTATATTTCCAGAGGAATGAGGAAACATGCATATTCAAGAGGGTGCAGAAATGAGCAAGCAGTGCTTCTGCCACACACCCGATAGGTATGACAGAGGTACAGCACAGCAAAAGAAAGGCTCTGATAGTTCCCTCTAACCTTCACTCTTTTCATCAATAAAATATCGGCTTTGCTCCTTTTTTTCCCCTGACACTGGGTGTGTCTCTAGGGAGAAGGCATTGACAACTCTGCAGGAAAATTCCGTGGCTCTGTGTTGCAGCAGGACTATAAACCAGTGCTCAGGCTGCAGAGCTGGGTACCTGCAGGGGTCAGGAAGAATAACGCCTTTCCTTGCATTTTATGTTTTATATCCGCATAAGTGTTTTGTCGGAGATGAAAGTGCTGAGCAAGTTTGGAATGGCAGTGAGTTAAAATGATCAATGTGTGCAGTATGCTTGAATGGCACAGGGTAGACAAAGCAAAGCTGAGCATACCTGTGAGCTGGGATAGAACTGCACATCTACAGCCATTCCTTAGGGTGAATGATTTCAGCTTGAAGGGCTGAAATTATTAGTTCCTAGTGTTATCTCAGTACTCAGGGTATTTCCTTAGTTTCTCTGTGCACAGTGTGAGCCCCATCACTGGAGTGTGATGGGGACAGCGAGGTGGGGTCCTTGCATCCACCTGCTCAAGTGCTGTGTGTTCATCTTTCCTTCCACAGATTGTCTAGCCAAGGGACCTATTTTCTCGTACCATTTTTTTGCCAAGCTACAAAAGTGTGGTCCTGCAAGAGCGACCTCAACTCTGACAAATCCCTTACTGCCTGGCAGTGAGAGAACTGCCTCTGTGCAAATGTCAGGTGCAAAAGCCCTAGTGTGGGGTCAGCAAAAGTGGATGCAGACATCTGGTTTTAGAAAACAAATTCTTCCTGAACTCCAAGCCATGAGCAATGCAACTTTTTCTCTGTCCTTGGGAGGAGGGGACTAGGCCCCGGACCTCAGATGTTTTCCAGCAGAACACTTACACAAGGCCTTCAGAGGACTGCCAGAAGAGTTCCACGTGGCCAGATGGACGTTAAACAGAGCTGGTCCTGGAGGGAATCAGCAGTGAGGACAGGGAAATCTTGGCAGCTGAGAGCAACACAGGCCAGGACTGGGAGAAAAGCAGATAAGCTCCCAAAATCCCTGTGATGGTGCAGTACAGCTGCCTGGCTTTCTAAGGAACCGCTTGCACTTGCATGTGCTCTTAGTGAAAGAGCCTTGTGACCACAAAGCCAGAGGGAATCCCAGGGGATAGCTGCTGAGGAGAGGAGCTGGGGTGGCTCGTTCACAGGGGGAGGTGAGAACAGATGCCATTCTACTGCCCTGACTCCTATAGTGTTTTTCATCTTTCCTTGCATCTGCCCCAGAGCTGCCTCCCCAGCCCCACCAGCAGGGATGATATTAAAGCAGCACTAGCTGCCTGGAGCAGAAGGAGATGGGCTGAAGTCTGATCCTAAACAACCCAGAGGAACTTGCACAGTTGTCAAATCGACAAACTTCTCCTTATCTCTAATGTGATTATTTCCTCCTCCCTGCTGCATACCTCGAATAGCAATATTTGTTTTGGAAATTCCTCTCCCCAGCAGTTTCAGGCTGGAAATCTGTGAAGATGTAGGAGCAGTCTGGGGGTAGAAGTTGCACTTGCCCTGGGTCTGTGTGCCAGGCTGTGTTTATTCATGTGACACGCACTGGGGTGCTTGGAAGAAGCAATGCCCCAGTCTTGCAGCTGCTAACAGTGTGGGTTTTGTTGCCCATCACTCACAGCCCCTCTGTGATTCAGCACCTTGCTTGCACAGCAGTGGGGGACAGCAAAGCAGCTCAGTCCTCCCAACCCAGTTGCTCCAAATCCCATTCCCTGCCTTGGCTGTGCAAGCCAAAGGAGAAAGTACTCTCTGTGGCAGAAGTACGGCAGCTCAGCAGAAGGGATCCGGTGCTCCCAAGCCGTTTTGCATGCTTTGCTTTTCCTGGTTGCCACCATATAGTATTTTTTTTTTAATTATTGCCCACTAAAACAGTCATATCCATATTGGTTGAGGGGAGCCATGCAATCACAGGTGAGACTGTGAGCACAGGTGTTTTGGAGAACAGCCAGTGCTGAGGGGGGCTCCTGGCCTGTATTTTGAGCATGCTGAAAGAGACTAGGCTGAAAACTGCATTCTGGAAAGTCAAAAATCAAAGGAGGGAAAGGGGCTGTGGCATAGTTGTATGCCTATCACCCCTGGACAGCTGCTTGGCATCCTAGTCACCTCAAGAGACAGTTTCAAATGAAGTACATAGGGAACATCTTGACCCAAAGAGGACTCGATGGTGGAAAAGGTTGTTGGCACCGAACTAAGCAGCAGTGCTCTTAACCTTAGCCTGATTCCACCAATAGCTTGCATGACTAGAGAGCAGATCAGTGTCACAGATCAGGGACTTGTCTGATATGTTTCTGGGGAGCAGAAGACACTTGAATATGCTCATGCACAGGACAGAGCCATGCTGCAGCATACACAAAACACATCCCCACCCCTGAAACCCTGGACAGGTTGAAGGAAGGCCATCCAGGTCTGTCACTGTGCACATGCAATGACTGCATACCTCTTGCCAGCAAAGACTGTCAGATGTCTATAGGCCAGACAGTCTGGAGGCACTGCTGTCAGGACCTCCAAAATCTGCCTGCTACAAAGCTGTACTGCTTCTAGCAGGCTATGGACTTTTCCTTCAACCAAAGAGGCAATTCATCCACCTAGCAGGTCCTTAAAATAGAAGGGCAAGCTCTTTGAACTGCAGCTTAACTCCACTGGGTGAGCAAAAGGAGAAGGGAAACAGCCTGTAGAATGCCCAAAAAGCCAAGCAGCATGGAGTGGGATCAGAGGCTGAAAACCCTTGGCAGGTCAACGCTCTCACCTGCCCAAATATTGCATTGTGTTGCTGGTCCACGCTACATACGGAGCAACATTGTGTATATCTTACCCTGGATCTGCTGCACCTGGCAAAACATCATCCCGAGGATCATGTATGTCTCTGATCACATATGCAGTTCTTCAAGGTCCTCATATATAAAAAGGCAGCTGAGACATCTTTCACTGGGCCACAGGACAGAGAATAAGGCTGCTGGGCTGGGGAGCTGCTATGGCATCAGGCAAATCTGAGTAATTGTGGAAGGTCAAACCCCACAGAGGAGTGTCAGTCCTGTGCATCAATATGTAGAAGAGAAACAACACACAGCACACCAAAATCCTATGGCAAAGAAAACCTGAGTTTGAACTATTTTTGGCAACCTCTAGGAAATAAATTATCCTCACTTCACTGCAAACAGAGAGATTTAAATTGTGAAACAGCTGATGAGTCTGGGAGCTGTGGCTGTACCGAAGGATGGAGCTTGGGCTCTTCTGGACCCAAGGGAATGTCCTGTTACTGCTTGGGACAGACATTCTCTCTGGCAGACGGGACAAGGAGACTGCTACCAGGTTACAGGAGTTCAAAGCACTTTGGCCACAGCTTTGTACATGAGAAAGTGTGAAACCAGCAGGCTGAGGGCAATGGTCCCTTACAAGGAGGTGCCAACTTCAGAGCAGGGAGAGACAAGGAACACACAGCCAAGAAGGGCAGGAGGGGGTGGGGGCAGCCATGCCCTGAGGGTTGGACATGGGACAGGTTTTTCCACCTTGTGCTTCATTTGGGCTGGTTCCTGCTAGCAACCCTGTGATGCACCCAGAGTAAGCAAATGACCTTTCTCAGACGAGTTTCATGTTTCAAGCACAGATTGCTCCCAGCACACCAATATTTACACAACACTTACTGGTCTCAAAATAGAGCACTTAAAGCAACACCGTGGGGCTTTCCCACATCCTCACAGTGCCATTTGTCACTGGACCTGTTACATAAGGGGACACAGTGAGCTGGTAATTTGAATTCACAGAGTCATCAGAAGAACACCCCATCAGAAGAAAACATATTTTTGCTGTACATGTAAGACCGAAGCTTATCTTGAATGTCAGAAAGGTTGACAGTGCTCAAATGACTAGTGGTGTTAGGTCTTTTCCTGGCCAAGGGTGGGAGCATTGCCTGTCCATTTCTAATTGTCTTGGCTTTGGCTCCTTGCACATCATGAGCAGAGGCACCAAATCTCTTCTGGCACCCAAACTTTGCACCGTGACTGTTCAGTATGCACAGTTTGGGCAGGAAGGCCAGCATGGGTGGTGCATACTGGATAAAGTCTTGCCTTTCCAGACAGACTTTCTTCTGACCTTTTTGTTACCTCATTAAAGAGAGATGATCACAGGCCAGTGCTACATAGTGAACTGCCTGGGAGTTTCATGCCCTCTGACTTCCACAGATACAGAAGGTGGAGTTTGCATTGCTGCTGCTTGTAGCACTCGACTTACAATATCTGGAATGGAAAAACTCCTGTCAGAAGTGGATTTGTGAAGAAAATGAAGAAGCCAACTCTAATGCCTTAAAAACTGAAGTTTTTAATGTTGTTTAAATGTACAAAATTGTTTCTATTGTCTTTTTTTTGCAAAGTCACTACTTCTCTTTCCCAAAATCCCTTGAGAAAACTGTTACCCGTGCCTGAGGAATGTATCTGGGGGTCTGGAAGGAAGTTACAAAAAAGTGTTCTGATTGGATGTTATCCACCCCTTTCTATTGGTTGTAAAACCCCTTATTCCTACTAGCACAGAGCCAAGCCCCCTTTTCTTACCATTGGTAGATTTTGGATCCCTCCAGGGCCCATATAAACCCTCACCCTTGAGCAATAAACTCTCTCTGGTCCCTCTCCTGTGGTCTCTGTGTGAGGGTCCTTGCAGGCTCCCTGGGAGCCACGTGGTCGGGGCAGTGGGGAGAGCACACCCCTCTAGGTAAGGGGCTAAGCCCGGGGACCTGGAGAACCCCACTCAATTGTTGCAGCTGCTAATGATAATTTGCAGCTCCCTGCGCATGGCTTCAGCTGCCATGGGACACGTACAGAGCACAGAGTGGTGCTTGCTAGTCCTTAACACTGCTGGCTTGACGGCTCCTGCACTCAAGCTGCAGCTGAAAAGACAAACACAGTTATCTTTGTGCCTAGGGGAGAACCAGGCTTCAGATCTCTTGCCAGCCAAGAAGTCTGAGCCAGTGTGCATTCAGACACAGCACTTTGCACACTTGCATGGCCCCAGCCAGCCCATGGCAAGAGCACAAGAAGATAAGCTTGGAGGAACCTAGGAAGAGCTTCACACTAAGCAGAGCACTCTTCCTTCAGGTGGGCGTGGACAATCTCCATTCTTCAAAAGAGATTCCCACATTTAGCTAGCAGAAAAACTGATTTGATTCTCTCTTTGATGTCTTTTCCTGCTCTTGGGGTAGCTCAGACCTTATACACACTACCTACCCTTTGCTGCCCCAGCATTGCTTTTTCATGCGCCATGCCCCAGAGCAAACCTGGGAACAGGCAAATCTGTGCACTCCAACTCACTGCAGCAGAGAGATGCTGACTCAACCCTACAGGTTTCCATGGAAACTGCAGTCATCATGCCTGAAACGCCATCGTACTCCCTTCTGCAAACTTCTGAGAGCCCGAGTAAAAACCATCTGTGGACAATCCCCTGTCTGGGAGGCACAGCTCCAACCCACTGGCAGCAGCTGCAATTTGCAGGGAGAGACTCACCCTGGCACCTCTGCCTGTTGGAGACAGTGAGAAATCCCATCCCTTTGATCATACCTCCTACTGGGCCCACGTGGCCAGGCACAGCAGGAGAGCAAATCAACTGGTCTCAGTCTCAGCAGCACTTTTTTCTGCTTCAGCTCCAGTCCCACCACAGTCTCTAGTACTGGGTTTTCTGGATGCTTTGCCATGCAAGCAGCACACAGATGCCTCCTCGCCACAAAGACCCCTTCCAAATGGGAGCACAATGCTTTGTGGCCTTGTGTCTCACTGCTGTTCCTGTGTGCCCAAGGAGGAGGACACACTTGTGAAAGATGCATACACAGATTTCCTTTACAATCATTTGCATAGACTTGGCACAGGGGAAGTGGTTTGGATGCAATGAAAACCTGGTTCCCTGTAGAAGGGATGCAGCCAAGTACCAGAGAGCTGGTGGGTCTCAGATCTTGGACATACCAGAAATCGTATCTTGGAGATAACCCAAATTGATAAGGCTCAGAACAACCAGCCCTGACACAGGGGGGAGCCTGCTTTGAGTAGGGGATGTGTTGAGAGCACTCCAGAACTCAATTCTGATTTGTTCTTCTGACTCCCTGCTAGTAGGACCCAGCTGGTGTAAATTCTGAAGGACCTGTTCTAT
>JAOXXN010000364.1:40551927-40566400 GCA_026770055.1 Myrmophylax atrothorax
TGTCACTGTCCAAGCTCGCTCGGCCGTGGCAAATGGACCTCAGGACTTAAACGGTGGGGCCAGTTCTGCACATGCTGTGCCTCACCTCAAACATCCCCTGTGCAGGCTGGAAGGGCACACCCACGTGGGGAGAGCCCTGCCCAAAGCTGCGTTAGTGAAGCCAGGCCATACATACACACAATACAGGGGGTTTGTGCCTGTGCATCAAATTTGTTAATGCATACCTCTAGAAAATACTCTATTTTTTACCATTAAAATGAGACTACAATTTTATTTTAATGAGTTGTTTCTTTTAATTGCATATTAATATTTTCTTGTATTTTTCCATAAAACAGTTTGGGCAGAAGTCACATGTGGAATGTGCTCGGTTTTCTCCAGATGGACAGTATCTGGTTACTGGCTCAGTCGATGGCTTCATTGAAGTGTGGAACTTCACTACAGGAAAGATTAGGAAGGTAGGTTACTCTTTATTTCACATGGATTGTTCATTTGCCAGAGCACCTGGATTTATTCCTTGAGATTATTTTAATTTCTCAGGGAATGTGAACCTGAGAAGGTTGTCTGCTTAGGAGATTCAGGTATTGATCTAGAATACTTACACAGGTTTAAATGTTTGGTTTGTCATGGATTTTCCTCTGTGATAACTTTTTTTACCTTTCTGCATCAGTGTTGCCTTTGAAATGGTGACAGTGTCAGAATTCTGCATTATAAGGCTATGAAGTCTGCTTAGTGATAGGTTGTAAAATGTAACTGAAGATGGAACTGCTGTAATTTTTGCACTTTATCCTAAAATAGATTTCATTGATTTCACTGCTTTGACTGCTGGATCTTCTGCTTTTGTTTAGGATCTGAAGTACCAGGCACAAGATAACTTTATGATGATGGATGATGCAGTGCTGTGCATGTGCTTCAGTAGAGATACAGAAATGCTAGCAACTGGAGCACAGGATGGAAAGATCAAGGTACAAATCTTTTTGTACAGTGTGTTGGGAGAGGCAGTGACAAAAAATATTACTTTGCCAATTGTGGGAATGTTGCCATTCCATATTAAAATAAGTTTAGCGTGGCTCAGAAACAGATAGGTGTTGGCTTTGATGATTAAACTGTGACCTCATAACAGAGGTAATCACTTTTATTTCATCTGCTGTTTTCTCTTTCAGGTGTGGAAAATCCAGAGCGGTCAGTGTCTGAGAAGATTTGAGCGAGCACACAGTAAAGGTGTTACGTGCCTCAGTTTCTCTAAAGACAGCAGCCAAATTCTTAGTGCTTCTTTTGATCAGACAATCAGGTAAATAAACTGAGAAAGAGCTGAAGTGAGGGAAAAATGAAAACAGAATTTTCACATTAAGCAGCTAAACTGTAAAATAGTTTAATTTAGAAGGTACGTGTAGAGGTCCTTAGTCCACTATGCTTCTCAAAGCACAGTGAGCCTTTCAGTTAGAACATCTTGCTCAGGGTCTTGTCCAGCAGAGTTTTCAAGATCTCTGTGGTTGAAGACCCTACTGCTTCTCTTGCCATCTGTCCTGGGGCTCTACAGCTCTCTTGGGGAAAATCCTGTTTGGACATAGAGAGAGACATTTTGGGTTGGTTTGATACTGCCTGGTTTTTTTCCCCTTTTAACTTGTGTCCTTTGCCTTTTGTACTTCAGCTGTGGGCCTTTGAGAAGAACCTGACTCCCTTTATTCTGTAAAAACATGTTGGGTACTGATGTTTAACCAAATAGTTACAAGTTTTCAGGTCTTTAGTAAGGACTCGGGTATTCTTCCTCTCGTTTTTTTCCTCGATTCATTGCAGGGTGGGTTATAAGTAAGAATGAAAATACTCAAACTCTGTTCTAACAGACAGCAACAACCTCATCAAACCCTTTTTCCTGCAGCTTTTAACACCTGGAAGATGTTGCTTAATGTGGGTGTAATGCAGTAATTCTGATCATGCTCCTGCTTGGTGTCTTGTTACTGGATTGAATTTGCTCATGCATTTGCACTTGTGTTTCCTGACAGGATTCATGGTTTAAAATCTGGGAAAACGCTAAAGGAATTCCGTGGTCATTCTTCCTTTGTCAATGAAGCTACATTTACCCAGGATGGCCACTACATTATCAGTGCCTCTTCTGATGGCACAGTGAAGGTAAGATGGCATTTACCATTTGTAAATAACTCATTCAGATTCTTGCTGTCTTGTAGCTGATGTGGTATAGTAGTTGCAGTCTTTGGAGAAGGAGTTGGGGTTTTCTGCAGTCATGAGTCTGCCTGTGGCCTTTGCTGTAGGTTGGTGTGAGAATTGATGAAATTTCATACTGTTCTTACAGTCTGTTGCAGAGCCTGTCTCTGCTGTATTTGTGAAAGAGAGTGTGCTGGTTTAATGGTAACCCCTCAGGTCCAGGTGGGACTGCCCAATACCTCCTCAGGGCAGGGGTACACAATGGGTGGTCTCACTCTGTGAGTCATGGGGTATTCATAATCATTGATGGCCCATTAACAGACCCGCCCCCTCAGGCTGCCTGTGAAGGTGCTAACGACTCCCTGGAGGGGAGTTATCACAGCTTTTATCTCACAGGTGTCTTTCACACCCGGCTCACAACCTGAGGGGTCAGGTGTGCCCTGGGCAGCTGCTGCAAATGGTCCATTGTTAACAGTTCATGGGAAATGGCTTAGGGAGTTTAGAACACACAGCTTTGGTCCCACCCACATGGTGATAAACTGGTCCCACCTTGCTGAACTAGAGCAGCGCTGTTTTCAGAATGGTGGTAGATAGAAAGTGGTCTGACCCCAGCACAGTCTGGCCCTTCACTTTGGGGTGTCTTCCATTGGTTCGTCCCAAGCTGAGCCATCCTTGCACAGCACTCTGCACCTCCGTACTCTGCCAGAGGTCCACCTCATGTAGCAGACCCACCTGGGGCCAGAGATCCATCCTATTCCCTCCACCCATCCTCAAGACCTGCTTAGCTACCATGTAATGTCTCTCCACACCAGCATTTCTTCTCACCATGTCTCCTAAATTCCAGCCATGCCCATGTGCAAACCGCTCCACCCTTAGCTCAGCAGAGTGTTGTTCCCCACCAGAAGCTGAATCCTCCCTTCTTTGCTCCTACTTAGGTTTTTCAACCCCAGGAATCCTCTTGCAGTCCAAATCTGGTTTCCCAGAGATGCTCATTACTCATGTTGATTATGCATTCCTGGTTGACTAATATCCCCCAAACCAAACACCCATCTGTGTTCACATATAAACATAGAAATGTTTTTCAGACCTGGTGTTAATAAGAGTTACTGATTTGCAATTGGGAGAACAAGAGGAAAACTGAAGAGAAGAAAAGAGGAGATAGTTCTTGTATAAGGGAAATCTTTCTGCCATAAAAAATGCCTGGATAGCTCTCAAATCCTCTTGTATCTGAGCACAGAGAGGAGACAGATGTTGCTGATGCTCTGCTGTATTAGCTGTTGGTCCAAAATTTGTGCCTGGAACTGATTAAACTGAAATCTTTCTCATAGCTTCTCCAAAGTATTCCATCTATGGTAATTTGAATGCACTAGAAAAATCTTTGCCATTCTGGCATTTTTGGACTAAGAATAATTACCAACAGAAACAACTTCAGACCAAAGCTCTTATTCTAATAGGAAAGACTCCTGTCTTCCATTCCTCCACTGGGCTTGCTTGTAAATTGGAATAAACACAAAACCTGGAACAAAGGGAGAAATCTAATTACTATGTTTGGGAAATTTTTGTTGGAAAAATAAAACAGTAAGGAGTTCCTTTGTTAGCAAAGAAAATGCTTCTTTTGTGAGCAGCTTCCATGTGGTTGTTGGTTGCACATGAGTAAGTGATTATCCTGTTTCAATAACATCCAGGAAACTCTGAAAAAGCACCAGACATAATGCCATTGCAATGTCTTAACAAATCAAATTTCTAACCCCTGCTGTCAGAGTTATAGTATTGCTGGAACTACAGTACAAAATAAGGGCAGAGCTATAAAGATCCTCCTTTAGGGTAAATAAGTAACTTCTGCTAGTGTTTAATGCTGGTGTTGCACCAACAGCTTAGGGCAGAGACTGCTCCAGACGTTTCAGCAACCCTCACTCCATTCATATGAGATGATGAGACAGTAAGAAAGCCACCCAGCAGGAACCACCATGATATTTGGCAAGAACTACACTGTGGAAACCCAGGCCTTAAGAGAAAATGCCACCTAGCAGCAGCAACACAAGCTGAAGGATAGCAGACAATGCCAAAAAACCTTCCAGTTTCTTCTAAGAAAGGAAAAGGCTGTGTTGCAAGACTCATTCTAACTTTTACCTTACGAGCATGCTGGGACTGATGGCCCTGGGAGGAAGCAGAAGGGACGGTGCTGCTGGTACCCTGCACCCTGGCACAGCTCTCACAGCTGTCTCACTCAGGTAATGAATTATTCAGGCCATACCAGCAAACTGTATATTACTCACTCCAGTGCCTAACATACAACAAGACATCTTGCCTGCACACCTGCACACTTCAGTCTCTCTGCTGGAACACTTGGGTTTTCACTGGTCTGACTACCTGTGACCTCAGCATTTTTGTGGAAGGTTACAAAGGAATCTTTTCTGATCTTTTCCAGCACCAATATCCCTTTCTTCATATTATAATGCATCACCTTAAAGAGCTTTTTGGACTTACAGCTATACAAGAGTCTCCAACATCCCTCCACTGGGCTGGCTGTGGTCCCCCTGTACGGCCCAGTAAGCAGTTTGCTTTATGCACAATGAGAATTACTTTTGGACCATGCCCAAACTCATGTTCAGTCACTTCCAAGTCCTATCAAGCAGCTCCACCAGTCATTACTCAGCCTGAGGGGGTGCTCAGGGTTATCCCTCCTTCACCTCCATGCACCAGATGCTGCTGACACTTCTGCTTGCTGGGCTTTGTAAACATCCTTACGGTCCAGACTTGCCATTTAGAGACATTCCTCTGGACTGAGGCTCTGTCTTTCACCAGGTCAGCCTCTCCCTCATAACGATGATTTCCAATGCTGTAAAAAAGCAGAAGAGTACGTAAGTACACATCTACATTTATATGTATGTGTGGGGTGAGACGGGGAGGGAGGGAGAGGGAGAGAGGGAGACGTAACATTCATTCCTGGTTTCTAGAACTTAGTCTGCAGACATATGCTGTTGAACTTCTGCATTTTTATATTTCGTGGTAAATGAAGACTTCCATTAAAAGCAATAAATACAGAAATACTCAAAGAACAAAAGAGGAGCCAAAGTGTTCTCGAGGTTCTTACCTGCAGATGCCAGTAATGAGACTCTGCAACATTATTGGCCTCTGTTGTTGGCATGCTGCTGTGACTTGGCTAACAAGTCCAAAAGGTCCAAGATGATCAAATGTCGCGTGCTTGATGGCAACCTGCCCTTTGGGTAAATCTCTCCTGGGGTGGCAGTTAAAGAAGGGTCTGCACAGCCTTCCCACTAAAACAGTACTCCTGCAATGGCAAAGTTGTTCTCAATAGATTCTTGTGCAGAGGAACAAGAACTAAAGCTAAGTGAACCTGCTATTACAGCTGAAGCCTGTGAAAGTTTAGGTTGGAAGAGACCTCCAGAGGTGTCCAGCTCAAAAGTCCTGCTCACTATGCCACCTTGTGTGTCACCCTGGGCTCAGTCTTGTGACCCAGCCATTCTGAACAGGTGAGAGCAGGAGGAGTTATGTGTACACTTTACTGCCCGAGTTGCAGTGAGATCTGCCCTGAGTACCTCCACTACCCCAGGGCCATCTCCAGCCCCTGCCTCCCTGCTTCAGATCTCTCACCCCTGGTTTGAATGGAGGAGGTTGAACTGGAGACCCCAAGAGGCTCAACCAGGACCATCAGCATTGCTGGGGATCCGAAACCACTCAGGTGAGACAAAGTGGTTATAAACAGCAGTGGCTGAAGGTGCTTTACTAAATTACTCAGTGAAACACTAAACAGGATCTGTGGCACACAACTGAAATGACCTACAACTTCTCATATTGCATAGATAAAAGAAAATACTACTTAGGTGCAAATACCTGCAAAGTTTGTCTTTGTTCTGGGACCTGGGTGCAAACTGACCCACCCTGGCATCTGGCATTCCCACCTCTACTTAGAAAGATACTGCCGGCAAAGATGACAACTCAGCAACTGCTTTGCGTTTTCTGAATGTCAAATAGCTGGGTTTCCTGCCTATGCCAGGAGAAGCTGGGCTTCCTCCACTCGGCTTGAGGTTCTGACTATGAAAACTGTAAGAGCAGGGTCCCAGCAGATGTTTCCAATACTCTCAGTCTTTGACTTCAGCCCCTGTGAGGTATGTGTATGCTTCTCAGTGACAGGGACGGAATACTCAGGGATCTCATTCAGCCACCATGTTGCATGATGATAGTACAGATATTAATTAAAAAACAAACAAACCATTTGTATTTGGAGGATTATGCTTGTCTCTCCTTAATGTGCCTTATTCACTCCAAGGTTTGTTATGGTCAGGCTACACACAAAACTGCAAGAGGCCTCCACTGTCCAGCAGCAGTACAGGCTGCCAGAATCTCTCTGTCCCCGTGGCAGTCCCTCCTGTAAGCCCATCATTCTTTTGCCATCTGGGAAAGAAGCCTGGCATGTCTTCCCTCTGGCCAGGCTGCCATAGAGATGGGTGAGAGGAGTTGTGGTTCTGCATTCACTTAATCTGGGAAAAAGTCCTGTTTTCCAGTTGGATACTGCTCGTTCTAAGAGACAGCAGCTGCTCTCCTCCACTGTACCTCTCAGGACATACCCAGAGGCAGAGGCGACCAAAGGCTAGGTAGCTCCGTGATTTTGAGGCACCAAAACTGCTTTTGTTTGGAATATCAGGAAGAATGGCCTGAAGAGAGAGATGGTGTCTGAAATCCAAGCTATCTGGATGCTTTCTTGCTGTGGTGCATGAGGAAGAGTAGTGGCCAGTGTGTGGTATTGAATCCCAGATCCCCAAGTCTGCAACCTGGGCAGAGACTCAGCCTTGCTGTGCTGTCAAACTGTTTTTCTCCAGAGCCAAACCTTAGTCGTGGGCAGAGGCATTTCACACCAGCTACAGAGCAGTAAGATCACTGCTCCTGGAAGAGTAGACTGAGTGTCTTGCTGGTGTTGATGATCACAAGGCAGGGACTGAGACCAGGGCTAATCCTGAAGAAAGGCTGCCGCCTGCCAAGCCACAAACACCATTCCCTGTCACTTCCTTACTTCTACCAATCCTGTAATTGCATCTTGCCTCATTTGTAAATGCGTCCAAGAGCCCTGCCCAAGATTATGACTTGGAAGAATAACACAGCCTGCAAGTTAAATATACTCAATCCTATCTAACGTCATCAGGGAGTGTTGTTATTCATTAGTCCCCAGTTACATAGAAATTACTCTTCTCACACTTCTCCCGTGCCTGCAGTCCTTAAGAGCAAAAGGTCTTGAATCAATTTTTGCCAGCTCTTTCAGCCTAATTTTTAATTTCACTTATAACCTTGAAGCACTTTTGATATGTCAGACGTGAAAATTGTTCCAATGAGTTGGTAAGTCCAGCTTCTGAAATAAATCTGTAACGTGGTCTCCCTCTCTAAGATGACACAGCCAAAATACATCATGTCACATTTTGCTTTCAGGAGGCCTCCTCTGCTCTGTATGCACCCAAGTCAATGCCTGGTTGTCCCTATATCACAAGTTGTTTTAGGACTTCAAAAACCACGCAGATAAGAAGCATAGCAGGCACCTCTGTGAAAACTGTGCTGGGGTGCCTGAGCTCTAATGGTTTAATGCATCCTGTGCCCCTGCACCAGTGCATAGCTGCATATGTGGGGCTTCTGCAGACATGTTCTGCTAATTGCATGTGGAAATACTACCTGAAAGCTGTCCTTTCTGGGAACTCCAGCAACTGCCTCCATCTGCAAGCTGTGCTGATCTCCCCCATGCTTCTCACTGCAAACAGCAAAGAACCAATCTGCAAAATGTGGTGCTGGCATCCCTAACCAGCCTTTGGTCAGCTGCTCCTGCCAGCTGGGGGCAGGCATCAGTGCCTCCAAGGTGCCCAAGCCAGAAGTCGGAGGGCTGAGAAGAAGCTGGTGGGCAGTCTGAGCATGGGTCCCTTACATGCTGCTGCAGACCCCATGCATGCACATGTGAAGAGCCCCAGAAAAGCTGCAGACTCCCTGTCACCAGTGGTTTACTCGAAACAGAGCTCAGCCCCTGCAGCAGCCAGATTTGGTTCTCTTCCTTGCAGCTGTGGGGAAGGCTTGGTCCGAAACAGGATTTGAAACCTCCAGCCTAAGGACTGCAAGTGGCCACTGAATGTAGGTGTAGGAAATCTCTGACTACACTTGGGCCATCCTCTCACCTCTCAAAAGGAGAAGTAAGAATTCTTCCAGCTCCAACTACACTCTGTGTGAGCCACCTTTCGCAGCAAGGCCATCTTCCAGGGAGCTAGTAGTTTCTACAGCTCACCTTGGATCCCCACCCAAGAGAGGAGGAAACCCTGCAGTTTTCAGGACCCTTGACAACCTGCTGCACATATGTCTGGTGGAAAAGGGGGTTCAGCACATCCCAAGGAGGGATCAGAAAAAGCCCTTAGCTAATATCAACTGGGAACGGTCACTTTGAGAGGCCTGTCATCTGAGGTGATCTCAACAGGCTGAAAGAATGGTCCAGAAGCCACCTCGTGAAGTTGAGCACAGGAGACGTGATTCTGGCTTACCACTTAGTGCTGCTGAAAACTCACCTTTGTACTGCAACCAGCTTTGACCTACGCAGTACGAAGAAGACACTGACAAACTTGAGAGCATCAGCAGTGACCACCAGGGTGGTGATGAGGCTGTGGCACAGGGTGTATGAAGAGACATTGAGGGAACTGAGCTTCTCTAGCATGAGAGAGTTCTCACAGAGGTCATCCACTTTCTGAATGGTGGTATCATGTGAAAGGGAGAGGGGCAGAAATGCAAAGATTTCGAGTCCCCACCTGCATTAATATAAAGGGACAGTGAAGTCCTCAGGACTGTCGCCAGCACACGGTACTAACTGGGGCTGACCCTGCTGAGCATCCAAGATCTGATGAGATCGGATGGCAGGGAGGCATTGAACTGCCAGGGGATGGTCCCCACTGAGACTCGAACTCAGGTTCTTGGGATTCAGAGTCCAGAGTGTTCTCCTTTACACGTTCTTGGGATTCAGAGTCCAGAGTGTTCTCCTTTACACCACGGGACTGCTCAGTAGGGCTCCCTCTGTATTCCTAGAAGATATTGCAAAGGAGGGCCATGTCATCTCCACAACACTCCATCCTTTGTTAATCTTATCAGTCTGGCCTTAGCACTTTTGGAAAGCCACTGGAATGTCTTTGTCCTCTGACAAAGGCTCTGGGAGCACCCCTCGGGGGAGCTGACTGTTTCCCTCAACTCATCAAGACTGTCAGGGCTACCACCCTACAGGTGGTCATGGAAAAAATGGGGCCAGACTCCTCTAAGAGGCAGACAAGGACAGGACATGGGGCAACATATACATGCTGCAAGACAGGACTTCCCATCTGGGCATGAAAAAATTCCTGCACTGAATGTAGTGCAACTCAGAGCTCAAGATGTCTGTCCTTGGACATATGCAGAACTCAGCATGTCCCAACACAACCTGATCTAGCTTTAGACTGGGGGGTTGGACTAGAGACATACCAAGATGCCTTCCTAAGAAGACCTCCTGGCAGTTTGGTGGTACAGTGGGAGGGAAGGAATATAGCTGCCTTCTTTTGGGGCTTTTGGTTTCCCCCTGCTCTGAAACATGACTGGTGTCCAGGCCAGATCTGAGGCACTACGTGCCTCTCCCTCACCGTGTCTGGGCTGCTTTCCTCCTTTTTCAAAGTTAACATGGGAGCGAGGATTTTTGGTGTGTTTTTTTCATGGCCTGGCAAAGGCTGGAAGGTGTGTGTCGCAGCAGTTTGGCCTGGGAAAAAGGTCTGAAAACACAGCGGTGAGCCGGAGCTGACACCACTGTATTGCATGATGCTGTGCACTTCCAGCTGGCTCAGGAAATAACACAGCTGCTGCAACTCAGAGCCCTGTAACACGCTGTGGAAGACCTCCTCTACTACCTCGTGGAGAAGTGTTTGTGCCTGTGCTCTACAGCTTTACTAATGCAGAGCAGTGACTGAGCAGTCAGAGAACTATGAGACCAGGGTGGAAAATGACTGCAGGCATGTATTAAAGTATTCAGCTTGTCCAGCTGAAACAGATTTCTGCAAAATGATTTTATAAGGAATGAGGCATTTTACAGGAAGAGCAGGGCCTCTCATTTCCTTTCTCTTCTTCTCCATGAACTTCAAAGAAAAGAGAGGTCAAAACAGAGGCCAGGCAACTGGAACTGAGTTCCTGAGCCCTAATGCCTAATTAGTCCAAGATACCTTTCATTGGATAACTTTCAGAGACTGGCCTAAATTGCCAAACAACCCTGCTGTGCTGCTGAGGGTCAGATAAAGCCACAGTGTGGTCCACAGTTTGCAGAGCCCCAGCAGCACCAGATCTCTCATGGGGGTGGCGGGTCTCAGCCCAAGCCCCAGTTATGACAAGGTTTTTCCAGTCCCTACAGGCTTCTGTGGCCACATCCTTCTCCAGGACAGGGATCATCCTCA
This sequence comes from Myrmophylax atrothorax, assembly GCA_026770055.1. Classification (NCBI taxonomy): domain Eukaryota; kingdom Metazoa; phylum Chordata; class Aves; order Passeriformes; family Thamnophilidae; genus Myrmophylax; species Myrmophylax atrothorax. The sequence goes on from JAOXXN010000364.1 coordinate 40,562,529, forward strand.
GCTCCCTAGCGGGTAGTCCCAGGGCTGATGGTGACTGCAGCCAACTAACATCCCCCACAGCTGTGTGGCTGCTGCCCCTCGTTGCTTCTGCTGAGGCTATCGAAGAGGTTCAGCCTTTTGGAATTGCCCTTCCGCAGTTTTAGGCTGATGTTAAGCCCCCTCTCGCCTCACCTCATCTGGGCAAGCCAAGCTCAGCTCCTGTCAGCTCTGCCTGCAGGCCATGTGCCCCACGCTCTTTCATGCCTAGAAGTTGTTTGCTGTCCCCCTCCAGCTTCTCCACATCCTTCCCAGACGGATACCCATAAGAAGGGATAATAATATCCCTTTGTGTCTCCTCATATGGCCCAGCATGAGGTCTGCCTCACCTGTAATGACAAACAAAGCTTGGTTTTGCCCAGGTTTAACTGCTCTCAGGCACCACACCCTAATTTCAAGTCACAGGTCTCTCCCTGCAAGATACCGGTCCTGGGGTGGGTTTTTTCCCTTTTTTAGGTGTCCCACAAAAATATTCTCAAGAGCAGAGAAACAGAAACCACACAGGCTGTTTCCCCTGCACAGCCTCTCTCAAGAGGCTGACCTCTGAGAGGTTTATCTTGAGACTACAGTAAATACACTTTGATGGAAGGACTTGTTTCTGGCCTTGTGGCCTGAAAGCTGAGAAAAGCAAAATTCCCACTGCAGGTCATTAGAGTAATTTGGAGCAGGGAAAGGACATAATTGTCACTGTAAGCTTATATGGTCTTCTGGTTCTGGGGCACAGCTCTGGAGCATAGGAATCAAGTTTTGCAGCTTCTGAGGCAGCAGACAGTTGCATGTGAAGCCATGTGGCTGTCTGGCAGGAAATATTATGTCCTCCTGGATGTGGGGTGGGCTGTGATTCTTCACCCCATCTGCTCCATGGATCTGACTCCCCAGCCACTGCAGATTGGTGACCTGGTCAACCTAAGGTATGGCTCACTGCTAGCCTGGTGCTCAACTGCTCTCCCAGGGAAGCAAGAGAGCATGGGGCATATAGGAAGGGAGCACAAGAAATTGGCTACTTTTGAATCAGGAGGAATATGAAAAATATTTCATTAAATTTTCTGTCAGAAAAAAGGTAAACTTATTCCCTTAACAATTTTGATTCCAAGGCACTTCCTCAGCTTCCTTTTAAAGAGTGTGTCTGGGACTGATGAGGCCTGGGTTCAGCTCCAGTGTACTGCAGATCTCTGTGCTGCCTAACTGCAGCAAGACTGTTTCTCTCCCTTTGCATCCATTTCCCAGTGGAGCCGAAATATTAAATGGAAACCTTTCCTTCCCTTATGTAATGCTTTGCCAGAGCTGGCATCCTGTGAAAGTTGGCTGGAAGGATCTCTGGAGGTCTCTAGACACTGGACTGCTGCCAGCACCAGATTAGATTGGCTGTAGCTGTGTCTAACCACAAAGTTTGCCTCTCATGTGCTTGCACAGCACTTGGATGAAGTTCATGGAGAGTACAGGAAGGTTTCCTGCGGTGTCCACCTCCCCTCACATGTATCAGGGAAGGAAGGCCAGAGGCAGTATATAAACCAACATCTGTCCAGTCAGTTGGCATCTTCACGTCTCAGAAAAATGCCATCCTGAGGACTGGGAGGTTCAGGACCAGGTAGCCTGTTTGGTTTTTCCTGCTGGAGGCCAGTTAGCACTGGAGGGAAAGCAGGCAAGAGGGCACCAGCTGAATTTACTGAGGAATTGAGCCAGATTCCTATGTGCTGCCAGCACAAAAATAGCTGCCATCTTTGAATTTTATGGCTTTGCTTTGTTACAGTCTGGATCAGACTTGTTTTCAGAACAACCTTCAACCCACATAAATACCCCTGTCATTGAAAACGAATTTACCTGGAATAATTAACCAATACTTCCCTGCAGTAATCCCCTGTACCCCTGTGCAGGCATCATGCAGAGCAAACAACAGCACACAAAATGTTAGCCGTGTGCCCTGCTCACTAATTTTTCAGCTTCATGCTATTGGGTTACTTTCTTAAGCACTCTGGGGACAGAGACAGCAAAGAACAGCTTTCCTTGGCAAAGAGAGGCAGTTTCTCACACATGGCTCTATTTTCCATGGCTCATCGAGCGAAATGTACATGCCTAAAAAAACAGCAAGAAACAAGTCCATCCAGGAGGGGCCGAGTACCGTGGATTTCACACCCCTATGCACTGGCAGTCTAGCACTGGTATCAGGCGTTTACTGATAAGTAAAATCATCAGGCAGGTGACAAATAACTAATGCCAGGAAGACAGGAGCAGCAAGATCCTCAGTGCTGCCCAGGAAGTAAGGAGCTCCTTTCCTGACAAGGGCACCTAACATGTAGGCAGGCACCTTATACCCAGCCAGGAGGGATACAATCAGTTTTACACCTCTTGTAGCATTAAGCAGGGCTTCGAGACTTTAGGCCTCGGTCAGAGTCCCAGCAGCACGGATGGACTGCCACAGCCACCCTTTGTGTGTCTAAAGGACATTGTCTTCTCACGTCCATCCCTGCACTACTGGAGGGCTCTGCCTGGTAGAGCAGCATTCTTAGTCTGTAAATAAAGCAACCAATTAATTTTCTTGCTCATGAGACATTACTTTGTGTACTGTCATTCTCTCATACATGACCACACTCTTGAAATGCAGAGCTCACAATAGCTTATTAAGGCTTGCAAGCTGCGAGAAACACTCCTAACTTGCACCTGCAAACCTGACACATGCAAAGAAGCAAGAGGCCAAGGAACTGTTCCATGTCCATGCCAGGATGCATGACCTGCAGCCAGACATGTCTGTGCCACCACAGAGAATCTTCTGGAGATCCAAAAGGATGAAAGACAGTGGGTAGAATCACAGAATTGAGTAGCTTGGAGAAGACCTCTGAGGTCATCGAGTCCAACTTATGACTGAACACTACCTTGTCAACTAGACCATGGCACTGAGTGCCACACCTCCTGAAACAGTGACTCCACCACCGCCCTGGGCAGCCCATTCCAATGTCTAATTACTCTTTCAGTAAAGACATTCCTCCTGATGTCCAACCTAAACCTCCTCTGGCACAGCTTGAGGCCATGTCCTCTCAACCTCTCACTGGCTGCCTGAAAGAAGAGGCTGCTCCCCACCTGGCCACAACCTCCTTTCAGGCAGTTGGAGAGAGTGATAAGGTCACTCCAACCTCCCTCAGCTGCTCCTCACAGGACCTGTGCTGCAGACCCTTCCACAGCTCTTTCCCTTCTCTGGACCCGCTCCAGCACCTCAATGTCCTTCATTAACTGAGGGACCCAGAACTGGACACAGAACTCGAGGTGAGGCCTCACCAGTGCTGAGGTGGCCCTGCCCTGGCCCTGAGGTGGCCCTGCCCTGGCCCTGCTGCCCACACTGTTGCTGACACAGGCCAGGATGGCACTGGCCTTCCCGGCCACCTGGGCACGTGCTGGCTCATGCTAAGGCGGCTGGAGCTGGACCGTGGCTGTGCAGGGACCCAGCGGCAGCTCCGCGTTCCGCCCTCGGCGGTGCCGCAGCCGATCCATGGCGATGGAGGCGATGGAGGCGATGGAGGCGATGGAGGCGATGGAGCCGCTGGAGCCGCTGGGGCCGATCCCGCGGGAGCTCCGCGCGCTTCGCGTGCCCGCCTGTGACGTCACCGCGCTGGGCGTGGCGGCCCAGCGCGGGAAGCGGAAGTCGGAGGGCGGGCGGAAGTCGCGTAGGAGGCCGGGCAGGAGAGCGGGCAGAATTGCTGGCGGAAGGCCTTGCGGCGGCAGCAGCCACAGCAGCAGCGACAGCGGCGAGTCAAGAGGTCGATCGAAATCGAATCCTCAGTGTACGGGTGGCGGCGGGAGCGGGGCAGGGGGCCGGGGCCCGGGCTAGGGGCGACCGCGGCGGC
>JAOXXN010000364.1:40573250-40587954 GCA_026770055.1 Myrmophylax atrothorax
AGGGGCTCCAGCTGCCGGTGGCGGCCGGGGCGAGGGAGGTCCCCGTCCTCCGTCGCCGGGAAGATGCGCCTGGCTCTGCCGACACCTCTGCCCCCGGCCGGGTAGCGGCGAGGGGACCCCATTCTTCTCGGTGCGAGAGGGGGCCACGGGGAAGGGGTCGGCGCTCACACGCCCCGCTCCGCTCGTGGTACCCTGGAAATGGCAGGATATGCGAGGGGTTATTGCTGTACAAGGCAGCAGGACAGGGGTAACTGCGGTGCGCGGAAACCCGCTCCTTTACCCCAAGAACGAACGGGCGACTCCGAGCATGTTGTGACTGGTAGGGTGGGACGGTTGTAGATCAGGATGTCTTGCGGGACAGTGTCAAATGCTTTGCCTAACTCCGGGCAGACGATATCGGTTGCTCTGCCCCATCACCAGCGCTGCAGCCCCATCACAGAAAGTCACCATATCTAACAAGAATTATTTGCCCTTATTAAAGCCATGCTGCCTGTTACCAGTCACTTTATTTTCCATGTGCCTTAGCATGGCTTTCAGGAGAATCTGCTCCATGATCTTACCTGGCACAGAGGTGAGACTGACTGGTCTGTGGTTCCCCAGATTGTCAGCTTTCCCATTTTTAAAAACAGGGGTTATATTTCCCTTTTCCAGTCATTGGAAACTTCACCTGATTACCACGTTTTTTCAAAAATGATGGGTAAGGGCTTAGTAACTTGGTCTGCCAACTCCTTCAGGACCTGTGAATGAATCTCAGGAGGCCCCATAGACTTGTGCACAACTGGGGTCAGCCTCGAACCTGATCCTCTCCTAGAGTGGACTCAGGGTCTTCATTCTCCCAGTCTCCGTTTTTGCCTTTTCTGATTTTGGTGGCATGGCTAGAGTACTGTTGAAGACTAAGGCATAGAAGTTGTTGAGAACCTCAGCCTTCTCTTCATCCAGAGTAGCCAGGTCTCCTATTTTTTTCCAGAGAGAGCTCACATTATCCCTAGTCTTTCTTTTGTTTGCAGCATATCTAGGGAAGCCCTTCCTGTTATCTTTGATAGCCCTGGGCCAAACTCAATTATAACTGGGCCTTGGCTTCCCTAACTTTGTCCTTATTTCCTGCACAATTTCCCTGTATTCCTTCCACGCCACGTGTCCTGGTTTCCACCTTCTGAAAGCTTCCTGTTTTTTGCTCTGAGTTTACTCAGCAGCTCCTTATCCATCCATGGAGGCCACCTGGCATTTTTACCTGATTTTCTCCCGAAGTCCAGGGCAGTAATCTTGCTGCGTGACCTCCTCACTGCCTTGAGGATCTCGAGCTCCATCTTGTGGTCACTGCAGCCAAGGCTGTCTTGGAGCACTACATTCCCCCCCAGCTTCCTCCCACTAGTGAGCACAAGGTCCAGCATTGCACCTCTTCTTGTTTTTTCCTTAATCATTTGTATAACGAAGTTGTCACTGACGTATTCAAAGAACCTCTGGGATTGTTTGTGCCCTGCTGTGTTGTCCCTCTAACAGACAAGGGGTAGTTAAAATTGTCCCAAAGGTTCAGGGCTTATGAGCATGCGGCCACTCTCATCTGCCTATAGAGGGCTTCATCCACACTATCCACCTGATCAGATGTCCCATAGCTGACCTACACTGTGACATCCCCCGTTCCTGCCCTCCCCTTAATCTTGACCCACAACCACTTGGTTGGCTTCTCATTCTTCCCCAGACAGCATTCCATACACTCCAGCTGATCACTGATACTCATCTCCCTAGCCTGTCTTTGCTAAAAAGCCTAAAACATTCCTTTCCGATGCTTCAGCCACAGGAGCCCTCCCACCCTGTTTCTATGCTGCCAATGATATCATACTCATACAGGTGCACACACATGTCTAGTAACTCTTGCTGGTTCCTCATACTACGTGTGGCTGTGTATGGGCACCTGTCATGGTTTCACCCCAACTGGCAACCAAATATCATGCAGCCACTTGCTCACTTCATGCTGACTACACTCAATGACCTTCTTTTCTTTTACATGCTCAGTGATGAACTCCAGAATGATCTGCTCCATCCTCTTTCCAGGAATGAAGGTGACGCTGCCTGGCTGGTTGTTTCCTGGGTTTTCCTCCTTTCTCTTTCTGAAGTTGGGAATAACACTGGCTTTTCTCCAGTCACCAGGCACCTCTTCCATTCTCCATGATTTTTCAAAGATGATGGAGAATGGCAGAGCAACAACATCTGACAACTCAGTCAGCACCCATGGGTGCATCCCATAAGGACCCATGGATTTATGGGTGTTAAGTCTGTCTAGCTGATCTCTAACCTAACCTTTTATAACAAGTGAAAGTTTTCCTTCTTCCTTCCTCCCTTACCTCCAAGGTCTGGGATACCTGAGGACCTGCTTCAGCAATAAAGACTGAGGCAAAGAAGGTAATCAGTAATTCCATATTATCTGTGACTTCCATCACCAGGACACCCATTTGATTCAGCAGTGGCCCCACATTTTCTTTAGTCTCCCTTTTGCTGCTGATGTACTTGTAGAAGCCCTTCTTGTTGTTCTTGATACTTGTTGTCAGACTGAATTCCAAGTGGGCCTTGGCCTTCCTTATTGCATCCCTGCATACCATGATGATGTTTCTGTAGTCCTCCCACATAGCCTGTACTTTATCCACAACCCATAAAATCCTTTCTTCTGCTTGAGTTTTGCTAGAAGCTCTCTGCTCATCCATTCAGGTCTCTTGCCCCGTTTTGCCTGATTTCTTGCTCATGGGAATATATTGGTCTGGAGCTTGGAGGAGGTGATGCTTGTATCAGATGTCTTGGACTCCATTTTCTTCTAGAGCCTTAATCCATAGGATTCCTCTAAGGAGATCTTTGAAGAGGTCTTTGGAAGTTCAGGAATTCTAGTCCCTCTTACTGTTTTGCTTCCCCCACACAGAATCCTGCGTTCCACCATCTCATTGTCACTGCAGGCAAGGCTGCAGTTTTGCAGTACAAGGTCCAGCAACACACCTTTTCTTGTTGACTCCTCCACCACTTGTATCAAAAAGTTATCTTCAGTGACCTGCAGGAACTTCCTGGACTGTGTGTGCTGAGCTGTGTTGTCACTCCAACAAATATCAGGGTGGTTGAAGTCTCCCAGAAGAAATAGGGCCTGTGTTCATGAGGTTATCTTCAGGTGCCCATAGAAAGCATCATGAACTTCCTCTTCCTGATCAAATGGCCTATAGTAAATGCCCAAACCAGTGTCACCCATGTTAGCCTGTCCCTTAATTCTCACCAATAAACTTTAAAATTGTTTGTCTGTCCCTGGGTAGAGCTTGATAAATTCTCGTGGCTCTCTCACATAAAGAGCAAATCCACTTTGCCTCTCTGACCTGTTCTTTCTAAAAAGTACATACCCATCCATGACAATATTACAGTCATGATCTGTCCCATATCTCTGTAATAGCAATGGGATCATGGTCCTGTGACTGCACGTGGATTTTCAGTTCTTGTTTATTCCCCATTCTTCATGTATTTGTATACAGGCACTTCACAGAGGTAATCAAGCAATGGGGTTCCCTAGAAGGGGTGTAAGAGGATTCACCATAGCCATAGACAGCCTCGCTGTGATTAGTCCTTAGATCCCCAAGTTGAGAGGCAGCCAAGGAACATCTGTCAGTGCACTGGTTGGTATGACCTACTCTCAAGGGAAGCAGTGGCACAAGCATTGCCAGTTCAGACCCCACCCCTGAGTGCTTCAGTTTAAAGCCCATCTCATCAAACTGGCCAGCCTGCTGCCAAAGACTCTCTTGCCCTTTTTACACTGGTGGATCCCATTTCTCGTTAACAGGCTACAATCATTAAAGCACAACCCATGATTATAAAAGCCAAAACCCTCTCAACAGCACCAGCCACAATGACATTCTGGCTGGCCTGATTTCTGTGACCAGGAGTATAAATGAGAAGATGACTTGGGCACCAGTGTTTTTTGTCTGCCTCGGCAGGCCTGAATGGTCTTCCCTATTTTTTGTGTTGTGGTGTCATTTGTACCCACATGAAAAACTAATAGTGGGTTGGGGTACCCTCTTGACAACACCACAATCTCAGCCCCCAGGAGGCAGCAGCAAACTTCTTGTGACTGTCTATCAGCCTGGCAGGTGCGTGCCCCAGTGTCCCTTAACAGAAAGTTGCCCACCATGATCACTCAATATTCCTTTTTACAGTAACCACCATGCACTGCTGGTCCAGGTTGTCCCTTCTTGGCCTTGCTCTCTGACATCTAGAGCCTTTAATAGGTATGTCATGTCTGGTTTTGGACTGGATCTTGAAGGTTGAATTGGAGCCTTGCTTTTGTGGGTCACCAGTCTGAAGTGCCTCAGGCTCAGTGGTATCCACTGTAGGTGTGTGGTTCTGAACCTATCTATCTACTTTTGCTTCACCCCTCTAACACTGCACAGCCCATTAATGTCTGGTGTAATTCAGCCACCTACCACAACAGATCATCAGCCTCTCCAGTGAAGTGCCCACCATCACGGCAGAGAGCACTTTGCACTTACCTGAGGTTTGGATCCACTTGCATAATTACATCCTGCTGTGTTTTCCTGACTGGTAGTTAAGTCCCCCCTTGTCTGGGCACTATAGTAGTGTTCATCTTGCCTCCTAGGAAAACCTTGAGCCTGGCATTTCCTGATATAGCCGTTTTGGAAAAAAACAGCTTAAATTAAACCTCACTTCTCTCAGTGTGCCTCACTAATGCTCTGAGTAGTGATCAATCACGAACATGTCTTTGTAGATGAAGTTGCCAATGAAAAAGTCATAGAACAAGTTGCTTTCTTGTTTGACCTTGGATCACACTGCACGTTCAGAGCAGATTTGGGATGATTCAGTTTACTCCCCTGGACTGAGCAAACTTCTTGCACTGCTGCTGGGTGCAGGTATTCAAATCTATGGGAAGGAAAGGACCTGTAGTTTAAGGCCTTTGAAAGCAGAAGCAAAAATGAGAGAAGACCCTTAACTGAGTCTGCAGTGGATGTTTCACAGCAAACCTATGCAATAGTGGAACTGCTGGATTTCTGGGGAAAAAAGTCCTAGAAGTCTGGTGCGCAGACTAACTTACCAACTTGATGAGACGAATTTAGTGGTGTTAGAGCATTGAAGTCGCTGCAAGCGTCAAGTCAGATTACTACACTGGTAGTTACAGGAACAGCTATTTTGTGCTACTGCATCCTCAATTTCCCCAGCTGCCCATTCGTTTCATTTCCCAAAATGGGAAATCATACCCCACATTAACCAACAGAAGTCAGAAAAAAAAAAAAAGTCTTCTTTTTCAGTGGCATAGAATGTGTTTAGCTGCTTGCTGTAACTGTATGATACTCAGGAATATCCTGGGAGAACAAAGAAGCTTGGAAGAGGCTATACATTGTACTTGAAGGTTTAAGGCCTTCTTGCTAGCTCTTGCTATTGACTAGTGCTTCCTGTGCTGCCACGGTTTCTTTGGGACATAGATTTTATGTGAGTCACCAGCTCATTTCAAAGTAGAATCCTAAACTGGTGGTTTCTGCTGCCTTTCCTACAAAACTGTATTTAGGATGAAGATAGTGTGTGTCCCAAATGCTGAGTAATAGAGTAAATTCAGTGGGTTTTGAATTGGATGAGCTTTTTGACTGTAAGGGCTTCAAAAGCCAAGGCTTCTGGAGGCAGCTTCTGGTTGGCCTAGAATCCTCCTGGAACCTGGACCCAGCCCACCCTCTCTTAGGTCACCAAGCACAAAGCAGAATTGACCATGGTTTGGAAACTAAGTCAAGACCAATACCTCAACTATGCAGCTGTGGGTGTGACGAAAGGAAAAGGAAAGTGTTCCTGGCAAAACAAGGCTATGGAATTTTTTTTCTCTTTTAGTAATACACAGTCATCTGAAGCAAAATAACATCCCCATATCCTCAAGGCACTGCACAGGTGTTGTTTGCCCTTGCTGTTTTAATCCTGTGGTTAGGAGAAAATACACAAGGGTGCTCACTGAACTGAAAACAAGTAGCATATTTTACTGCTGTTAAGTCTACAGCAGTGCAGGAGTCAGCTCTAGACAGAGGTAGGATTACTTTCTGTTTCTCCCCTTGACTCAGACAAACCATCCTTCTGATAGAGCACAGGCACCTGCTGGTCACATTTGTACAGCTCACTGATGAGCTCATTCAATGTAGAATTTGGAAAAACACTTTGCCTACACAATTTTATTTCTGCTGAGATGAAGGAAAAACCCAAAAAAGTAGAGGAAACATGCAGGCAATCACTGTTCTGTGGATACCTGAAAGGGTTGAGGTACAAAACCCACTAGCTGTCTTTATAAAATGAAACCTGTAACACTTGGAAAACAGGTAGAGTTATCTTCCAAGAGTTTCCAGATACTCAAATTGCAACACATGTACTATCACATAGTAGCTACTTAAAAGAGTTCTCTTTGTGACTCTTTTGCTTCAAAGCATTATGAAAAGGATAAGCTCTGTCCCAAGCCAGATGGTTGAACAAGACTACAACTACACTAGAGGTTAAATCTGGACCTGTCAGCATATTTTCTGAAAGGTTTTTGCTAAGATTTTTCTGTGAAAAGCTGTCTAAAAAGAAGGGGGTGGTGTCTTTAAACCAACATCTGGTCTAAGAAAAGAGGCAATGAACAATTTTGTAATTATATCAGAAATGCTTCATCTACAATAATTAGAACACTCATACAGAATTTTCAAGACTCAGCTTAAAGTAATGCATACAATACATTAATTTCAGGACATCCTAGATGCATTGGTTGGTTGTATTCACTAAGCTTCTTTCCTCTGCAGGATCCCATGTACCCACCAACATGGCCAGTACTTCTTTCTGTAACACACCACTGAGAGGTACCTGATTTCAGTAACCAAGGTGGAAGTCAAGCAGCAGTCTGACAGATCCCAGGCCCCATGTGTGCTGATAGAGCCTAGAGATTTCTTCTAATGTGCAGTAGCAAAGGAACTCCAAGCAAGCACTGGCTCTAGAGGCAGTGTGGTGCGGGACAGCCGCCAAACAGGAGTCACTGGTGAAGCAAAGCAAGCTCCACATCGAGCTCTGGGGTCAGGACTAGTGCTAGCACACAAAGGGACCATCTGACCTTAGGTGCTATAGTTCAGAGGGCTTGTGGATCACAAGGCTTTAATGGGTGGGGCTGTGAAGATTGACCACATCCATGTCAGCTTCATGTATCAGGTGGCTGCATTAGAGCCTGTTTAACAAACACCAGTACAAGCCCACAACATTGTTATCCTAAGTGGCACAAAACTTAACTACATCTTACCAATAAAGTACTTGTGCATACTTTATTCACAGAGTATAAGATCTAGAATTCCTAAAAAGCACACCACAGAATCTTAGTTTAAGCCTGGGCAATTGCACACATACAGGAATTACAAGGTTTGGAAGAAAAGACAAGCAGGTAAGGGAGTTTTCTGGACCAAGAGGCAGGGGTGAAGTGCAATCAAGTTCATTTGAGGCTTGCATCCTGGAGCTTTATACAAATTGCAAAGTCGGTTTAATTACTTAGTTTATTTCTTTATGCTTTTAGAAATAACTATGGCTGGATAGAACAACATATAGCAGGAGGTGAGGGCAACCTGTTTGTAGTCCTTCACTCATCCACTACTGCATACAAAACAAAGCATCACAAGTTATTCACTGGCCCATTTATGATGTCTGGCACTGAACACCACCTTTAGGCTGATGCTCATCATCTTCATACACTTCCCCATTATAGTGGTGTTTTCTCTTTTGAGATGGATCAAAGTCCACTAAATCAACCTGTTCCATTTCCTCAGTTTCTTCTATTTCCTGCCTCGTAGGTAGCAGTTTTTCAAGCAGAGACAGCTTATCTGAGGAGAGGAAGCCACTCTCTGGGAAGTTAACCTGAAATCATCAAGAACTGGGTTACTCAAGTCTGTCTGAATAGGTCTTTTACCATCAGACTTACAGGTTAAACATCTGCCAAAAGTCAGCTTTATCATCACAAATGACTTAAATCCAGAGCTTAAAAAATTTACTGATGTCCCTAAGCTATTTTTAATGCCTGCATGAAATTAGCTTCTAACCCTGGCAACTCAACCAATACATTTATCCTGCCTCAGACTGCCCTCTGGAATCACCCTAGAAATAAGGCATATACAAAACACATATAATAACACAAAACTATAGATTTGTGTATATATAAACACAAAATGTCAACATTACAGATATGGTTAAATATCTTCTAAGCCACAGCAGACAGAGCCCGCTGCTACAGCACCCAGCATTAGCCTCTCCCCAGAGAAGAAATCAGCATTTTCCAACCTACTCTTCTGCTCCAGCACAGGAGAAGCTTAAGTTACTCATTCATCCTTCCTACAGGATGATAGAAACTAAAGAACATGTCAAGCAAAAGGCAATTCAGAAGGTCACTGAAGAAATTCCTCTGGTACTTCCAGCATATAGTGTTCAGGAGGTTTTCTTTGTTCTGAATTATAATTCTGTTTGATGGATTACATGTTCTCAACCATTGTAAAAAAGCAAATACCAAAACCAGACATCTGATTCCTGCTATCTCTTCCAAATTGAAATAATGCTTAGAGGTTCAATTTTGGATGGATGTTCAGCCCTGAACTACGCTATTGAAGTCAGTTGACCCACTTACCCTGAATTCTATGATCAGACGTCCTTTTTCATACGGTCTGCGATAAATTGGCATACCTTCATTCAGCACACACTTAATAGCCCCATGCTCAACAACTTGGCCTAAAAACCAAACAAACCCAACAAAAAATCACATAAAAAAATGAAGGAACCCATGCAGGTAACAGAAGCAGCTTTAGTTGTAAGTCCCTTCAATATTTATGCAGGTTTCTACATTGTGGTTAGGCACCTACACCAATCTGTAGATGTCTAACAGGGAGTTTTTGCCTGGTAACATCTGAGTAGGAAAGCAGGTTGATACTAAATTACACTCCTGGAACCTTGTGATGCTTCCCAAAGGAAGCTTATTTAAAAATTTAAGTGTTCCATCACTTCCAAGACTGAAAAAGTAGTTTTCAGAGACCCACAGCCTTCAATTGTCATGAGGTATCCTCACGTTACAACTATGTCCATTAGGTGAAGTCTCTTACTATGTTATGCAAAGTGCCTTCTGAAAATCCTTATTTTGCGATTTGAACTGCAAAGACTAGGAAAAAGTGCTTTATACAAGCACACATCCCTTGTACATCAAAACTGGATGTTTCTGTTCCTTTGGTTTCCACCTTACATTTACCATATGCTGCAACTTCCAATGGAAAGCAAAGCAACTCTTACCAGGGTGGGAGGTAATAATAATAGTTCTGTTATCCAACGTTGTGATAGGCTTTTGAAAGCCACAGAGTGCTTCAACCAGTTGAATATCCATAGACAGAAGAAGATCTTCATCTCGTCTAAGGCAGAACAAATCAAACAACTGTCACAGAGAGGCAGAAACAGTGAAAGGATCATACCCAACCTCTCTATTTAACTTGGAAATGACAATAAGCTGTAATTCTAATAGAAATCTACGCAATTAAAGAATACCAAACACTGGTGTAGCATTTCAAGCCAGCAACTAGAGGAATGATACGCACACTGAGAGCCATCACTGATCATATCTGGCTGTTTAACGGTGTAGAAGTGTTTGCTAAAAAGAAATACATATAGCAAGGCTCACTTACATCCACTTTCACTTCATCGCTCCTGTCCAATTCTAAGAAAAAATAATTTCTCAGCCTCATGAACACTGCAGCTGGGACAATTAATCCCTTCACTTTAAGTGCACTGCCTTGGCTTTATGTTAATCTGTTACACTCACTCTGCTAAGGAAGTTTGAACAGGTGATGGCCACTCGGGGTAACAGTGCAAGCCTCTTTTAGAAAGTACCAAGAACTCTCTGCAATAAATAGTGTTAATTGCTTTAACTGCCTATTCTGACTTCAGTATGGCAGTGCTAGTGATGTTGACATGTTCAAGGGCTACAAAATCATTCAGCCTATTCAAAGAACTTAAAGCACACACCCTGTTTTTAAAAGGTCCCTAGAAGGAGACTTGCATGAAAAGTTAATTTTAGACTCTGACAGGAGAGGAACATCCCACTTGTGCGACAGCATGACCTCAGCATAACCCCACAAGACCAGTAATATCAAGGGTTATCTAAGGACATCAGAACTGAAGGCAGTGGGCAGAAAGATGGACAAAAATAATACAGCAGAATTATGACTTCAAGTCCCAGGAAACCATGAGAACACTTTGGCATATCTGATTCAGTGTCTGGTTTCACTGGAAGTTAAGAAAAATCAGCTGAGTAAGCTTAACCAAAGCAAACAGAACTGATTCTTAACCTGTGAGCTCGGTGCTCTTTGGCAAAGAATTCTGGCACCAGCTTCAAGAGCCCAGCGTCACACACAGTAGTCAGGCAGACCAGCCAGTTTTTACAGGAACCTTTGGCTCACCGTTTCTGTTTACAAGTACAAGGTCAGTGGCTGGTGTCGAAACAAATAAATGCTTTGTCTAAATCCACTGATTGCCTTTTAACTGCTCTGAACAGAAGCAGTGAGACACCAAGTACAACACATTTCTGTGAGATGATCAGCAGTTCTTTTAATTGGACCAAAATGTACTGGATAGAGTAATTCCACAAACAGTAACTTGAAACAGGGAGGTGTGCAACACTGAACAGGACTGTCCAACAACATAAAAAATCGTAGAGATGTGGTCAATGTTGCTTAAGACACTTTTGCATACACAATAGGAAACAGACAAGGTCCAACTACCCTGCCCACAGCACTCAGGCAGGAAAGGAAGTGCAGGAAACCACCTTTGATCAGAAGGGTGCATGCTACACTGAGTGAGTTTGTCATGAGTAAGATCCCTGAACAAAAGGAACACACTTCAAGTTCTCCATGCCTTGAGGCCAAGTGGACAATAAACAGCTGCCTACACTAAATGGTAATTTTCTGAACCTAAGTAATAGAATGCTATCCCAGAGAGAGCAAGGAAACAGTCACAAATATTCAAATTACTAAAAAAAGATCTTGGTATTTGAGTTTTTAAAGATTTGTAAACTCTTAGTAACTGTAAGTGGTTTTGTTTGCCTTCTATCCCCTTCTGCTGCCAAAGCCCACAACTGATTCTCTCATTCTACTAGAACACAAGTGGCTGAGACTAGTTGCACAGAATTCCTGCACGTCAGTGCTCCTCTGGCCACCTGAACAAACTCATGGTGAGTTCTAGACACACGATCATATCCACCGACACTGCAGGAGGTACAAGGTGAGAGGTAAACATGGAAACATGTGGACAAGCATTGCAGAAGTTAACACAAGAAGATTCAAGAGTTTTTACCTTGTAAATACAGAGTGATCTTTTTGATCCAAGACAATAATAATGTCTCCTGGCTCCAGACCTGGCTCTTGGTCCCCTTCACCATGGAATGTTATTTTCTGACCATCCTTCATTCCTATTGCAGAAAACAAATAAACATTTTCCTTATTTTAAGTGACAGGCACCAAACAGAAATGTTTTTATAGGCACAAACTGGTATCAAGAAACTTCTGGACCTTTAAACATCAGCACCTTCCCTTGAAGCATTGTTTTTGTTTCAACCCATTCACATGTCCAGCAGATCTTAGTGGTGCTAACCTGAACTCAGTCTTATGCCTTAAGATCACTCAGTTTAATTGTACTGTGAAAACAGACACAAAGATAAAGTCCTTAAGGGAAATACCACAGAGAACTTAAATTATACACAAAAATACTAGGAAGACGACAGAAACACTGTACAAACTACATTTTGAGAGCAAGTGACCAATAAGCTTTCTCAGTTTTAAAAACGTGTGGCAAATCTCCTTATGAAACATCATTTCTGTGCCTGCCAAGTGCAAGAAACACTCCCAGTGGACTGTAACCCTCATGTCAGATGCTCCTTCCACCCCCACACAAGTCTGCCTAACAGAATTTCTAGCTTCCTCTTGCTAGATCAGTCTGTTTTTCTAGAAAGGGAAAGGAAACCCTTCTCAGAGGTTTCCCTGTTCAAACTGTCTGCAATATATCCCTATTAGTCCTCATACTTACTATTACTGTATGATTTTCCCTGTTAAAACAAATTCAAGCATTGCACAAGCTATGCTTCCATGTACACCAGTCACAGGATAACTGGGAGCAATGTGCTTGTAAGCTTGCTGTCTTACAAGCTGCACTACTACAGAGACTTCTCCCACCAGCTTTTGAGCAGCCCTCCCTCAAGAGGAGCATTTGTCATGCAATCCTGTCACGTTCACCCACCACTGTGAGACTTTGTGTGTGGAGATGCATTTTGCCAGGCAAGGAAGGAGAACCTGTGCTGAGCAGCACTGTCAGGGTTGTGTAGCCAACAGAATTTTAAGCATGAGAGGCTCAGCACTGTCTCGGCACCCTGTTACTATAGTAGATCAGGTTCCCCTTCAAGCTAAAACACAGCAGAAGCGATCAGTCTGTGAGGTTTCCCTACAAGCAATGGAAACTGATTAGGCTACCTGATCATGAATTGTGATTAGAGGGAGCTCAAAAAATAATTCACCCCTTAACAATAATGCAGGTTCCAGAATTCACTCTTAGTTTATGTGCACAAGTTTTAGAATTGAATGTAGCAGCAGTCAATCTTCCCTCGAAACAAGTTGTGCACTTTAACAAATGTAACAGCAAGCAGTTTTGCTGTATGTGTATTCAGCAGAGTTACTCACCAAATCGACATTATGTATTTTCTAAAGCTTCTGTTTTAGTGCAGCAAAGTCAGTCAGTACATCCAAGTGCAATACTTAACCTTAGTAAGACACCTCACCTTTGTCAATGTGAACTTCTAGGATCTTCTTCTCTCTAACAATTTTTCTGCCATTGCAGCTCTTACACCGGTCCTTGGGGCTGATACGCTCCCCATGCCCCTGACACTCCATGCACACAGACTGGATTTGTTGCACCATTCCTGGCCCGATCTGGTGAATTCTGATCTGCATGCCTGATCCCCTGCAATTAGGGCAGCATTCTACTGCACCTTTCTTGCCACCACGACCTGGGAATGAAATTTGAAGATGGGCCATTATGTGCTGTCAGGAAAAAAAAAAACCTGAAAACTTTAAGAGCAACTTGTGTTTAGTTTCAGTTTCAGTTACCTTCACATTTGTCACAGATAACATTTTTCTGCAGTGCAAGTTTCCTCATCGCACCATTGTACATATCTTCTAAGCTTACTGACAACTGGTGGACCACGTTTTTACCTGTAAAAGAAAATGGATCTTTAAGTCT
Organism: Myrmophylax atrothorax; assembly: GCA_026770055.1. Lineage (NCBI taxonomy): Eukaryota > Metazoa > Chordata > Aves > Passeriformes > Thamnophilidae > Myrmophylax > Myrmophylax atrothorax. The sequence goes on from JAOXXN010000364.1 coordinate 40,586,529, forward strand.
GAGAACCTGGTCTCCAACTTCCCATGTCTCTAAGTTCAAGTCACGAAATCAAGTCTTTGGTCTTTAACATTTTGTTTCAACAGAGCTCTGTCTTGTTTTGCTGGCATTAGTCAGTAGCCCCTTCCCACCTGATAAATTGGTTAACAATTCGAATGGCTTTGTTGTTAGAAAGGACCTTCGGGGAAAGCAAAAACAGTAACAGAAAGAAAACATACAGAACCTCAAACATTTAAGTTATATAATAAAGGACTCTCCTTTTAACAAGGTCACTGAACATGTCTCCTATAAGAAAATGGGAGACACTATTGGGAATCTGCACTTCAACACTTTTTCCTCTCACCAGGGGACTTTCTGGTAATGGAATTAAGCAATTATATTTTTTGCATTCAGTAATTCCTTGGGACTTTAGCTGCTGCAGGCCGAGTTTTGTGAAGGATGCTGAGCTCTGGCTTACTAGGAGTACTTTGATGTAACACTGTAACACTTTGATACAAACCCTTTTTTCTTCACTTTGTCACCAGATCTGCACTGTGAAGCGATGGGGTCAGCACTGTTCTTAACCACTTTAGAGTTTTTCCCAGCGTAATTAATCTGGAGCATAACTTCTGAGCAACATTTTACTGCAACTTCAACTTACTTCCATTGAACAGCAGAGGAGAACAAGAGGTTTCACAGACTGAATTTGATTCTGGTATTTATAGGCACAGTTCCTTGCAATTAAACGTGGGATTCACATTTAGGCACTACGCTTGCGATAGCAGGGTTAACAAATCCCGTTAAGCTACGTTACCCTCCCGTTTCCCATTCAGCCTATTGGCAGCTGGGCTTACGCTCAGGTAAGGGCCATTCAAACACAACATCGGGTTAGCGATTAACAGAGGACAACGTACAGGAGACCAAACTACCACCGTACGAACGAAACATCCTCTCCCTCCTGTAGTTTCAGGCATAAGGAGCGACAACAGCATTATCCGATTTTGAGACTTAAGCCTGTAACTGCTCTTTAAATTCTTACACTTAGGACATTCTCATGAGAGAATGTGACCCTGCCTACCACCGCGGACACGCCGAGAAAGTGTCGGACAGCCGGCACGTTACCCCGCCTCTCCCGCTGCATCCTCCCTCCTCCGCCGAAGAACATATCGAATATATCCATGGGTGACCCGAAGCCGCCACCGGAGCCGCCCTCCTTGATAGCCTGCTCGCCTCCTTTGTCATACAGCTCCCTCTTCTTCGGGTCCGACAGCACCTCGTAGGCTTGGGAGATCTGCTTGAACTTGGCTTCAGCTTCCTGTTTGTTAACTGGGTTTTTATCGGGATGCCATTTCATTGCCAGCCTCTTGTACGCTTTCTTGAGCTCCTCCTCCGTCGCGTTTCGGCTCACTTTCAACAAGTTATAGTAATCAACGCCCATTCTCTTTTTTGT
>JAOXXN010000364.1:40598044-40627992 GCA_026770055.1 Myrmophylax atrothorax
GTGGCTGTGGCCGTGGCCGTGGCCGTGGCTGTGGCTGTGGCTGTGGCTGTGGCTGTGGCCGTGGCTGCGGCAGTGGCAGCGGCTGTGGCCGTGGCCGTGGCCGTGGCTGCGGCAGTGGCTGCGGCTGTGGCTGTGGCTGTGGCCGTGGCCGTGGCTGTGGCTGCGGCTGTGGCTGCGGCTGTGGCCGTGGCTGTGGCTGTGGCCGTGGCCGTGGCCGTGGCTGTGGCTGTGGCTGTGGCTGTGGCTGTGGCCGTGGCTGCGGCAGTGGCTGCGGCTGTGGCCGTGGCCGTGGCCGTGGCCGTGGCTGTGGCTGTGCGATGCTTGCAGACCAGCCCCAGCAAAAGAGGCACGCTGCCACTGCCCAGTGCTGGGACATCCACATCCCAGGGCACCAGTGTGACATTACAGAGTGACTCTTAGGCCTGTCAAGTCCTGCCTGATACCAAGCAAGGATTAGAGTTTTGTGTGCAAGTAAGTCCCAGTCCCAGAGCATCTAAATGCCTGCAGCTATTGCAGTCAGTGCTCCCAAGTTGTTCTCTGGTTCTTGAACGAAGCTTTTGGTCACTGACCAAGTCCCATTCAGTTACTCTACAAAGTTGAAACCCTTGGTTTATTAAAACTACTGTCTACCTTTTAGGAAACTAGTAGGAATGTACTGTAGTGAGGAGCCCATGGAATACGCAGGCTACTAGTGACCTTGACTATGTGAGTGAAATGCTTGGCAAGAGACAGTGCTTCCAGAACAAGACTGTGTTTCCTGTCACAGGACTGAGTGTCAAGACTGACCCACAAGGCTGGCACTCTGCTGAATTATCAGCTTGCAACTGATACTATTGCAAAAGAACTTGGAGCGTTAACATTCGTCTCTTGTATCTACATGATGTGGTTTTTTTTTCAGTCAGCTGCATTTGCATGTAATCAGCCAGGACTTTGATTCTCCGGCCCTGAAAACCAAGAAGCACTGGAACTCTTTTACCACCGACTATTTCTTAAACTCTCAAGGTAATATTAGAAAAGGTATTTCATAACATGTAATCCTGCTTGCAGGTTCTGGCTTTGGGCTTTTTTTCCAAACAAATGTGCAAGCCATACATTTTGGTGCAGTAGTGAAAAGTTTTATTTGATTTCAGATATTAGGGAGTAGCAGTAGGTAATAGTCAATGAATTTTGTGGCTGGTTTAAATTAGAATGCAGCAATGACATGCTATGCATGCAAAACAGTGCAGAGATTTGCAGTGCCATGTGTTTCATGATGCTATGTGGTCTCAATACCTCTGGTTTCTTTTTTTTTTTCCCCAGACGTGATAGAGATGGTAAGAAGCAAGGGAAAATTGATGGTAAAAGATCGTGTCTCTGAACTTCTCAAACTGCCCCTGAGATGCCATCGTTGTAAACAACAGCTGCCCACAATCCCAGAGTTAAAGGAACATCTCAGGAAACACTGGCCAAAATGACTTTGCAAAAATTGTCTCTCAGCCTGCCTTCAGATTTCAGGCCAAAACAAAGACTGCAAAATATAAGTGGAATGACAAACGTAATGCTGAGACAAGTAGCCTAGAAGCAGCAGCATACAGCAGCAGCATACTAACTTTGTAATAGCTTAGACAAAAAACACATCCCCCTGAGCAAGAAAAAATAAAGTGACTTCTGAAATTGAAGGTGTGTTTGCAACTTTGCTGTGGTACAGCCACACTGTGCATGTGAGCCAAAGTCTGTAAGCAGCGTGTTGCTTGGATGAAAGGATTTCTTTCAATTCAGAAGCTAAACTGAGCCCAGATCTAGGTTTCTACTGAGAAAGCAAAGAAACAATGATTTAGAGGTCTTTCTTCTCATGTCTTCTGCCTATCACTGAAGTTTCTCCTAAGTGGTAATAATATGCAAGTGCTGGTGTGGCTGACAGAATGTACTGTCAGCATAGGGGAAGGAGCATCTGCTACAGCATCCACACTTTGCTGTGCCACTGAATGGCTTCACATTGCGGTGCTGCTGAACTTCCCCTCAGCTATGAAGCAGGCCTTGCCCCTCACCAGGGTGCCAAGATAGCCACTGCTAAGGCTCTAAGTGGGGCAGACAATCTCTTTCATGTACAAGGATGTATTTAAGCATTTATATATAAAAATATATACATAATATGCAATGATCAGCTTTACTGCTCCCCAGAATAAGAAACTATCAAGGTTTGCAGTTGCTTGTCTGCATACATTGAGTTTGGTGCAGAAACTGTGTTGTTAAATCCTGCCCTGTTTCTCCACATCAGGATTTTGGTAAGCCTCTACTAATTTGATAGTTTTCAAGATGTGAACTTTCAGAGAAGCAGCAGAGCAGTACTAAGAAAAATCTGTTTCTGGGTCCAGAACTGGTGTGTACAGTTCAATTTTATCTGAAGCCCAGCTTTGACTTTTTAAATAAGATGCCCTCTGGGTGAAATGACTTTCAGTAAAACAGCACATAGAGCTTTTGCTACACAAGGAAAATGCTGCTCCTAACTTTTGATAACACATTCTGTGGGAAGAGGGTGTGCCTCTGTCCCCCCATGCAGCTGTATGTTGCTACACGCACTCCAAATGGGCAAATAGTAACTTGTTGCTGCTGGAAAAAAACAAAGATGTTCCTGTCATGGAATTGTCCCGAGAAATGAGTTCTTTCATATGGTGTGCAAGGAGCCAAGTTTATCTCATGCTGGTGCAGAGATGGGTGCTGGGTGGTGAATCCACAGAGCCAGCACAGCCAGTTACAGCCAAGCAGCATGTTTATATTTTCAAAATACTTAAGTCTGCAGTTACCCAATTTCTACATACATGCCTACTCAATAGCTCTTGGACAATCTTTTGCTTGCTTCAATTTAAAGGTACAAAGCGTTTCAGATTTATTGTGCATGTTCTGTAGGTAGGGGTCTTCACTTGGAGGTAGGTAACCTAAGCTTGAGAGGTGTGGTTTTCATGTTATAATGGGCTAAGTTCATTTAAAGGACACATTTTTAGCCGATTTAGCTAACTTCAGTAAAACTTACTGAACATTGCCAAATGCAGTAACCAGTATCTGGTTCAAGATCTCTCTCACATCTTTATACTTGTTTTGAAACTATTCTGCAAGACTTTGCTGTTTCCCACTTTCCTGAGTCTTGAGAATATTTATTTTTCTCTTCTGATTCACTCTGCAAGATCTTTTCTTAAACCATTCATCTTTCACCAGAATGGGGTACACTCGGGGTGAGGGGTTGGCTCTGGCCTAATTTCAAATGCCAGTCACACTTATGCTTTTGCTGACATTATTAATAATATGCCTTAATTTACAAAGCAAAACTTAGGAGAGTAAGAAACAATGACAAAAGCATAGGCAGTCTGTGGATTCACTCTTGACACAAACCAGGGCTTCAACTGGCCCCAGAGATGAAGTAGTGTTGATACTTTGCAACAGGAACTATTCTGGACCCAGACCAGTTGGAAATGCTGGAGAACCGTGATCTTCCTCATGGCAGACAGGTCAGGGGAAAGCCACAGTGATTCACAGTTAAACGCAGCTGAAGCCACAAATCTGTGACTAAGGGCAGCTTCAAGGCCAAAGGTTACTTCAAGTGTGGCTTTGCAGGGGATCTGTGGTCTTCCTAAATCCTCTCATGTACAGCTGGTAAGCCCATACAAGAGACTGGGAGCAACCAGAGATCTGTGGTGGAAGAGAGCTTCAGAGTAGCAGCATAACCTTAACACTCATCAACCCAGTAAGACATGGCAGAGTGGTAGACTGAAACTCTGCCCAAAAGATACTTTGGAGTGTATTTTCCAAATGGAGATGAAGATTCAGCTAGAGGGCCACACCATGCTGTTCTGGTGTCACTGCCTCCCCTGTGTTCAGTCACTGACAAGGAGAGAGAGATGCTGACATGAAGTTGGAAGAATTTCAGCTGTCCACGTTGCCCACCACTCCCATTTATCCATGTATTCTTACGGAAAAACCTCAGCTCTTGCCGTGGAAATGGGCCATGGCACTTGGCATGCGGCTCCCATCTATGAAGATTATGTTATTTGTAGCATCACTGTGATTATGCTAGCTTGGAAATCACGTGTTACCACATGAAATTACTAAATGAGTCTGGAAATACGTTCAGAGAACAACAGCTACATATCGTACAAGATCTCAGAAGTGCTGTTACAGTTCCCTGAACCTTATGCAGGAGTTCACCTGTTCAGAAGCAACAAATGTGGATTATAATCTGCAGGATGGACATCTTGTTGCTGTAGACAAGGGAATTCCTTTGTGCTGAAGCACTCTTCAAACCAGCCTTACTTGGCTTACAGCAGCAAGGGCTTCTGCAACTGACACCTGTCTTAAAAAATGTGATGCTGATGTCAACAAAAAATGGGGAATATCGTGCTGTGCAGGAGCAACACTATGATGGAGCACAGCTTTGCCAACTGCTTCCAGACAGAACTGGACAAAAAGTTGCTCCAGTGGCAACCTCATCACAGCCATGCCCCCCTCAAAGTCATCTGTCTGGATTTGGTGGGTCTCTTCTAGTCTCAATCACTCTTTCCAGGAGCTCTGGGTTTCAAGGAGGTCCTGGACTATAGGGAACACGGTCACTCCAGTGCTTCTAAGGAAGTCAGTGGATGCCTTATTAAGACCAGTGATGACAAAGGGTACCTGAATCAACTCAAAAGCACCTCCCTTCCACTCCTGGCTGTATTACATTTTGGGATACTTTTAAAGGAATGAATCCTACAGCCAAGGGATATGTGGTGAAGGGATTTCCATGAAATGTGCTATGAGATATGTTGTAAGAGATTAACATGGGCACGATGGCAGGCTGATGGAGGGGACAGGTAATCAGAAAGAGGCCAGATCACTCTTACCATTGCCACCATCCAGATGGGAGTGGTGCAATGGTTTTGTTTCACCCATGAAAACCCCACAGCCTTTGTCATTGTTCTCTTTGTAACTCTTGATAGCCCTAATGTACATAAAAAGTGGCTGCCCCCACCTTTATGATGGCAGTAACATCTCCACTTCTCCCCAAAAATATAAAGTATCCCTCAAAATCCTACAAGGCAAAGGATTCCCCCTTGCAGACAAGTTCACCGGCTTGCTCCTCTCTCCACCCCAAAGGATGCCTTTTTTGGTAAGATCTGTGCCTCCATACCCAGGAACAGTCACACATAGCACTAGACACATTACTTTGCAGGCCAGTGCATTTATTACTGGCCATCTAACAAGAACCTATAATCTGTTGCTCCAATAAACTGCAGTATTTGTGAACCTGTATTTGTGAAACTTCTTACTGTACTTGACTAGACATTGTTTTTTTTCCTTTTGTGTTTTGTATTTAATGAAGCTAATCAGCAGGCAGGTGACAAATTTCTACTCTAACAGGAGAATCAGGCTTCCATACAACCAAATTTGCTCAGAGTTCAGGATGTTTTTAAAGTTAACTCCTATTTCTGTGTTAATTCCTGATAGCTCCATTTGTTTGTAGGAACCTCCACAGAACTCAAAAGAGTACATTTAACATGTTTGTAAAGACAGTAATTAAGACAAAGTATATTTCAAGACTGTGTGCATCACTAAGAAAGCAAAAGAACCTCCCAGCAGAAATCATGGGAAAGCAGACTCCCAGCTGCTGCTAAGCTAAGGTTCAGCAAATACAGAACTAGAAAGCAGGAGGCAGGACATCCCTCCTGGAGGCTCATGGACACTAGGTGCTGCTTCCAGCTGTACTGCTCCTTAATCGAAGTTCACTTATGAGGGAGAGGTTAGGGGAAGACAATGGAGTTCAGTGATAAATGATTTAAAGGACTGGTCTTGCACCTAGATGACAGATTTAAAGGGGCTTTGCCTTGATGGGAGCACAAGAAAGTGTGCCTAAGACCAAGGCACCTTTGATCATCACCATGATGGAAAAGCAGAAGAACTCATAGATGTAACTTAGGCATAAGCATGAATTCTCAGTAAGCCAGCAGAAATTTTACCTTTTCTTGTGTTCTTTAAAGAGGGAATCTCTTTCTAGACAATAGATTAGGTTGTGGGAGACCACAGCAATTCCTGGCATCAGGTTTAGGAATGCAGGAATTACCAAGGTTGGTGTCACATTTCAATTGCAGGGTCAGAGCCCTCTGCAGAGGCTGACAGACTCCCTCATGACCCCTTTCTCCAGACCTTACAAATGGTTTCTTTATTTCATCCTGGACTATGCTATGCTACTATTTTGAAGATCCAGACCCAGTACAACAGTCCTATCCTGTAAAGTCTTTAATGTGTCTTTAACTCTTGGAGAATCTCTTTCCAATGTAGTCACAGTACTTGACAAACACCGCCCAGAATAGGTCACATAACTCAAAACCAGCTAGAAACAAGAGGCATTCTGATGCTTCACACTGAAAAAGGACTGCTTACCTCTCCACTCTAACTAGCCCAAGCCAATACACACAACGCAAGACCAAATGGCCATCCTTGTATGAGGCACATAAACAATGGTCTGCAGCACTGGACATGCTAATGCCATGCAGTATGAACACAGCTCACTGCTGTGTCATTAAATACCTCCAACAGGTAGGAAGTGCCTTGGTTTTGCTGGCATTTTTCCACAGCACCAAACTGAAATGGCCTGAATTGAACACAGCAGCTGCCAGACCAGAATTAACTGAGAGGGGGCTGCTACCACTGAAAGGGTTTCCAGCCTTGCCCTCTTCCTCTGCTCCTAGAACTGCTGCTGTTACTTCTTGCATCATATTGCAGAAGTATTCTGGGGTGAAACTTAATTCTTAGGTATGAGACCAGTTACCAAAAGACACAGTTCTGCAATAGTGCGCAGCATTATCAGGGGGCAGCTGCTGATCTGTCAGTGCCATATAGCAGCATTAGTCCATCTTCTTTAAAGTCAAATAATCAGATAATTATTAGGTGGTGTCGCCCAGCAGAGCATGACACTGACACCCTCTGCCCTGCTTTTATTCATGCTGTCCTCTGCCCAAGATCTCCCTGATGTGAATGGGCAGAGTTTCAGTACAGCAATGGCTGTTGTCACTGCAGAGTTCACCCTGATGTGACAAAGCAGTACTTGATGAAAAGCTGGTATTAGCAACATCCAGCTTCAGCAGATAGAACAATTAATTTGTTTAGCAACTACAACAATTTGCTACTGGTACAGACTTACTGGTGAGACCTAAAGCAGGCTGAAGTGCTTAAAATGTGGCCTGTCATCACTGCAGGTACTATCCATGGGAGGGTGTGATGGCAGAGAAAACAGCCCATCCAATACTGGTGGGATTGCTTCATCCAGAAGGGAGGGAACAGTGGTAGAAGATGCTGGAGTCAGCCAGCAGCATTCAGAGCTACACACCCTTTTGGTCCCCAGCCTCACAAACCATCTCTGCAGTGGGATGTGAGTGATTGTCCCCGTGAGTGTGACACCATAAAGGTCACAGTCACAGCTGCGTCAAGGTGGAGGGACCCTTCACTTGCACAGCCATAAGAACAGTGTATCAGAAACACCAGGACAACAACAGTTTCTGTAAAGATATAATGAAATTATATGAAAAGGTACAGTTAAGAGTCCACAGGGATTCTTTAGCTTTTAGTTACTGTAGAAGATGCAGTTTCCACTGTAGATTTTTATTGAATTTTGGTGGAGTAAGTAATTCTGCATCTGAAAGGAAAATGGAACAAGTGTCAGAACGGGGGGTAACAGCAATATCGTTTTTTCAAGAGCTATCAACTACTTAGTTCACTTTTCTTTACATCAAAGGATGCCAAGAAATCTCTTGACATCTATCATTCCCTTTAGTGACTGATCACCAGCCTGAACAGAGGAGTATCCCTAGCAGACCTGCTTACACAAGGAAATCTCTGAGGCACATCAAGAAAGAACATGCAACGATCACTGGCACAAAGCAGAACTTCATTCATTCACCTGTCACTGGGCAATCATACACAACAGCCAGCTGGCTTTGCTCAGTGTTAACAGAAGGCACAAGGCTTTTCCTGGAGCCAGCCCTGTCAAGTGGCAATAGGCAGGTCACATCATGAGAGGATTTCCCCAGGCAACTTCAGGACTAGTAGGGGAAGAAAGTGAGGGACTAATGGGAAAAGGGAAGACAGGGGAGTTGGGGCCAGCCCTTCCTAGGTCTCTCAGTCCCTAAGTTTGCATCACCTGCTCAAGGATTCCAAGATGGCAAAGCAACACAACAGACTGTAGCCTGCCCTGACTGCCAAAGCCAGACAGGAAAATTCAGCAGGCAAGAATTATTTAATACATTCCTTAAGAAATCAGATTTTTCAATTCCCTTGCAAGAGACTGACATGACACACAAAGGAAGCCAGGAGCACAACTGAGACAGTTTTAGCACAGGAATTCAGAGTAGATAAACCTTTTTAAGAAGGCTGTTCACTTGCCAGGAGGCAGAATGGTACACCATAAAGAAAAGTAAGAAACTCCAACAGCTGAATAACTGGTACAACTGTTGGCAAGTAGCAATGTTTGGGGAGCCTCAAAGCCTGCTAACCCCACTGACATTTCATATCCACACCTAACTTGGAATCTCAACTAACCTTGAACAACAGGAGGCATCATCCTCTTCTGCTGGTACGCAGCCATAATGCTGTTTGCAGTTGAATTGGGTCCGAGGACCTGCAGTAAGAAGCAACGGCCATGTTTCAACCTGAACAAAGCAATGCTAAGGGCAGGCATACCCTCAAAAGAAGCTCTGCTCTTGGTGTCCAAAGGCAGAAGCAGCTGCCTGAAGGAGAGCTCAAGCACAAAGTGGACAGGAATGTGTGATCAAGTCCAGTAATGTCTCAGAAAAGGTAACAAAAGAGGCAGAAAAACTGCTTTCACACAGCTTTGCAGGACACAGAACCTTTATCCCAACACTTACTTCTTCACAGCCCTGTAAATGTCATGATTTGTTTGTACTAATTTTGTTACAGCACCATTAATATTTAAAGTTCTTTTGGGAGTCACAGTTCCCTGTCACACAGAAGAGCATCCTTACAAGTCCTGCTAATTAGCAGTTAGGGAGAAGATACTGGGGAACATCTTGTGTTCACCATGAATGCTCAGAAATAAAATAAAGACTTTTACTCTGGAAGGGAACTAACTACAGTTCTAGTGATTTCCTTATTCTGCATTAAGCTGAAGCTTGGAAACCTGACATAAGGCTTCTTTTTGCAATATACTCCTTATGATATACTGGTTCAGACTAAACTGACCAGTCTGGTATCTTTTCACTTCACACCACCAGGCTGGACAACCACTACCCTAGTACAAAAAAAACTATGCTAACACTTCTACTATTAGGCCTAAAAGAGAAAAACAGTGTTCTTACATTCTACAAACGGCTTAAGACAGAGCTTAGAAAAAGAAGTCACCACTAGGACAAGGTAACACAAGCCTCAGGATGTCCAATGTGGCATTCAGTGGAAGGGACACAGTAGCCTATAGCTGTTGTACACATCTAGAGTGTCCTGACTTGGCAGGTACTGCCACTATGTCTACTGGACCTGTACCTAAAAATAAACCAAACCAGCTTTTGAAAGCCAAGGAAAGATTCTGGGGTCTTTGCTGGGTAATATGAAATAGTGCTAACACTTGGCTTTGTATAGGAGGTGTGATAGGTATTGTGGATGAGCACAGACCAGGTTGACAGAGCTCTGCTGCAGGTCTGGAGTCCATATTTCTGGGATTGAGGTCTCCATCAACTGCAAAACCTCTTCCAGGACTTGCTGCAGTGTCTGAGCTTGTTCATCATAACCAAATAGCACAAGCTGCTTCAGAAGGATATGTGTATCTCCTGCAGTAGGGAACAGAAGCACAAGCAATAGCCATTAACACAGGTATGCTAAAAAAACAGCTATATTTCTTTGCTATCAGTGCATAAGGAGAGCAGCAACCAAGAACTGGTTCTGTCACTACCCAGCCCCGCCAGTGTCGAGTACAAAAGTATGACAAACCTGTAGCAGCACTGACAAGGCCTCACTCCTCTGTTCTCAAATTTCAAATGCAGAAAGCTCACATGTTATTACATATTACTCCAACCAGAGAGGCAGATGAACTAAACCAAATTTCAACACAGATGGTTGTAAGGACCGGACAGCTTTTCCTCTCGGCACACAGAAAAACAAGAGAGGGCACACTGCCTCAGCTGTCCTCACAAGCTGCAGAGAGGATTAAGACCACCAAATGTCCTACCTTTCACAGTCTCAACAGCACGAACACTTTCTCCCAGGACTTCCAGAAGGGCAACATCTTCAAAAGGACTCCCCTCCTTCAAGCTGTATCTCTTACGCTCAGCCTTGCGCCGGTTCTTTGAGGATCGCCTGAGAAGGAGTGCGCTTAATTACAGTGTGCACAACAGTATCAGCTGTTAACAGGGTTCAGTCTGAAGGAACATCAGCAGCATGCATGAAACTTGTTACTCAAGTCCTTACTCTCTCCAGTGACAGAGGACTGTGCGTAAACTTATGCAGTGTGACCATGTTTTCAGTGCTACTCAACCAATATCCTTTGAGGTCTGGAATACCAGACAGGAGCCAGGCTGTTTCTCTACTACAAAAAAGACTGCTCTGTGTTCCAGCAAGGTTAAAGCATGGCTCTAAGCACAAACCAGGAGCATCTCTATGCACAAAGCAATAAACACTACCAGGCAAAGATGAGCTCCGCTTAAAACACTGCTCCCAGGGTCTGTGCTTTTGTATGCACATTTTAATTTTTGCTATCGCCACAGCCTGCTCAGCTCGTACCCAATATCACATGAAAGCAACTTAATTCATAAGCCAGACCTAGCTGCATCGTGTTTTCAAGTGATCAGCACAATCTGGCACAGGTATGCTGAACACTAAGGCTGCATTCTCTTTCTTTTTATATCTGCTTCACAACAAAAAAGTGTCCCAAAATGCCCACAATTTTCTCACAACTGTATTTTTCCATGATTCAGCTGGGAATTCAGAACTGGTCCCACAGGATACACCAATCTATAACACACACCACGCCACACTTCAGCTCATACTCTTAAGAGCACTCAAAAACAATGCAGATGCCCATTGTGGGAAGACTTCAGTATGAGAGTTAGCAACAACCCCCACACACCAAGTGCAAAACCAGGGACAAAGAACACAAGTCATGCGCATAAGCTGTTAACGTTTGAGAGGCTCTGCCCTGTATTGTGTGTCAAGCTTTCTGCAGCCAGCTATTCTGGCAACATGCCCAACACCCCCAGAGCCAGATCCTGCTCAGAGTCTGTGTTCACAGCTCCTCTGCTGGGCAGTCAGTTCCTGTTGCATTAATAACTTCTAGCATTTTCTGCTCTTTCCCTTCCAGGAAGAGTTAAAATAACTAGGTGTCTTGGTTTCGTTTCTAGCCCCTCCCTAGTTACATCTGGTTACCAGGGAAAGCCTGGATCAAACCATCACACTAGGAAATGCCCGTAATTAAAGCAGCTTCAAGGCACACGCAGTTGCAAGAAGCATGCTAACCATAAGCAAGCTGGCCCCCCAAATGCTGATCCCAGAACAGTCACTACCTAATTTGGAGGCAGATACATACGCTGATATTCTTGAGTTGCTGTGTGAATATTTGCTGTTCATGTCACTGGATGTCACAACACTGCTGGTTTCAGAGAAAAGCTCCAATTCTGGGCAATTTGGCATTTCATAATCTGCAAAACATGGTAGATAACAATTGTCACAGTATAGAAAAGTTATTTCAAGCTTTCTCTCTGGGTGACCTACATAGTTTGCTGGGCAGATTCATCTACCTGCCGGTGTTATGGACCATTATAGCTCTCAATCCCACTCAGCCGGCACATGAGAAGAAACAGCAATTGTGAAAAGAACACTGATCCTCTGCCTTAGGTGGGGATGGTGATATTGAAAAGCACAGAGGGATGACAATCCCAGTGCAGCAGATCTGGACCAGGACAAAGAATTCTGCTTCAGAAAAATTCCCTGAGCCTGTGTGAGCTGACAGGTGAATACACCTACAGGTACTCAGCACAAAGGACATGCTGAGCACTGTCTCACCCAGCCAAGATGGCACCATGGAGACAATGCTGTGTCATTTTGAAAAGCTTTCAGGTGCATTTTGATCCCATGAAAGCTTAACAGAAGACAGCGCTGAAAATACGGAGTAAGCAAGGTAAAACAATCACACTCCAAGTATGACTGTGTGTGGGGTGTGAGAAGAGTGCTGTTCTACTGTTGTAGATGCCATTGGAGCTGCTCCACCAGAGCAGAAGGAAACCACAAAGGAAAAGATTACCACAGTTACTTATGCAGGATAAAGTCATATGTGCTACAATACCAACCCGGCAGGCTCTCACAGGCCTTCTTCAGCTCTCGGACCACTTGCAGGCGACTCTTATAGTGAAGAAATGCTGTTTTCTGAGAATCCAGGAAGATCAGCTGACTTTTCTGAGCTGCTCATTAAGAAAATCCAAACATGATTTGTGCAAGAGAAATGGAAAAGGATTTTCTTACACAAGCACAGTCCTCAACAAACTCCAAAGTCAGGTGCAAAGCACACAAAAGGACTCAAGGAGAAGAAAGTTCAAAGCTTATAGCACAGGAGGCCATCAAACAAGATACACTTGGATGTGGAATGAATTAACATGCAAGACAAGTGCTTTCTAGAACAAGTCTTGTTCTAGAAGGAAATGCAGAAAGTTCTGTGGCTAAGTCTCTTTCCATTAATTAGGTTTAAATTGAAGGAAAAAAAAATACCTCAACTCATAAGGCCTAATGTTCAGAGCATGAAAAGGAAGAACAATGAATAGTAACAAAATATCCTTCCTGAGTTGGAGATTACAGCTTTTTTTTTCCCCAAGAACTAATCATAAAAGCTTATAGGACAGCTAGCAATTTTCCTAGTCCATAGCCCTGCTGCAATATGTGCTCGAACAATGACTGTCCTGCTCGCTCATGGACATGCAGACACAGACACCTTTGCAGTTTGTGACTGCGAGGTCTGGAAAAACCCAAAAGGGGCCTAACTAAGCTAAAGAGCCCATGACACTGCAGGGCTTCAAGATGCATTGACTACAGCCAAATGAGCTGCATCAGTTAGGTGGAAGGACAGCATCCTTCCATACAGCTTCCAGTACTGGAGTGTTGTGACCTAGTAACGACCTTCTTTAGCCTCTACTGCACACAGAAATCTCAGATTCTTGCACAGATTCACCTTCCAGAATAGCAGGTTTCAGGTTGGTCTCCAAGATATCCAGTCTACCGTACTTGTGAATCTGGATTACGGAAAGGAAAGTAGGTATTATTTAAGGATCTAACCCAAACCACATCCCTTTGTTCTTGAACTCTAAAGAAGCACTTCCTTTTCACAAGAAAGGAAATTTTTCTTGTGCTCTGAAATTTCTTACCAGTCTTAAAGCATCTTCCCAAAGAGCCCCTTCTAAGAGCAGGAGAACAGCCTCCTCATAGTCCTAGAAAGAAAGAGCAATCATGGACTGCTACTGATGCTAGTAATACACAGGAGGGTAGCAGCTATTCTATGCAGCAGTATCACAGCCAAGACAGGAAAACACTTCTATGCCAGGTACTTGGAAGTGTTGACATAAAAAAACCAAACAAGCAAACAAAACCACCAAAAAACCCCAGCAAAGTTATTTCTCCCACGCTTAAGGGGACATCCCTCTGGAACTCTGTCTTCCTTACTCCAGTCCTCATGCTTCAGCTTTCTGTGACAAAAGCTTTTCACACCAAAGCATGGGCAACTTCAGGAGTGGAAAAACTCAGGGACACAGCATTTAACCCCACCCTGCTCACTGTCTCAGTGAACCTGCTCTGCCCTCCCCAAGCAAGCCCATGGCACAGACTTTTTTGCTGTCAGCATGCTAAGTCACACATGGTGCAGGAGAACAGAGAAAACACAGATGGTGTATCTGTCTGACAGAGGGTATTACTGGAGCACAAATATGAGGGTGACGTGTCACCTGAGTGTACTGTTCCAGGAGTAGGGCTGCCTCTGCATGCCTTCTCTGTTCAACTAGTTTTCCTACAAGAAAAGGTGGAGTTTCAGCTTTTCAGAAACAGCTGGATTGTTTCACAAAACTACAAAGCAGAGGAAAATGCCACTCACCGAGGCACTTTCTATCTGCTCACACACATACTCAATTGCTAAATTACAGCTGTAACTTAAAAGGGGCATGAGAAGAAAGTAATAAATGCAAGACACAAAGAATATACTTCCAGAAACCATACTCTTCCTGTGTAAAGCAGGCCCTTCATAAACTCTACCTCTGAGCAAGGCTGAGGTCAGGACAATGTTCCATTTCTCTTCCTGCAGTAATATGCCAGGTCCACACATCTCACACATGCAGTCTGATGCACACTAGTAAGCATGAATTCTGAGACCAGCTAC
The DNA here is from genome assembly GCA_026770055.1 of Myrmophylax atrothorax. NCBI lineage: Eukaryota > Metazoa > Chordata > Aves > Passeriformes > Thamnophilidae > Myrmophylax > Myrmophylax atrothorax. The sequence continues at coordinate 40,612,404 of JAOXXN010000364.1, forward strand.
CCTTTTCTCCTGCATCAGGACAGCACATAGCTTTACATGTACCAGGTGTTTCTAACTGCTAGCAGGCTTTAAGGAACAAAACATGAAGAAGCAGCTTCAAATTACCCAATAACTTTTAAGGTCTGTTACTAGGTACAGTACTTGCATCAATGGTATCTAGAGGCCTTACTAATGTCAGACACTTCAGAGCTTGTCCATTCCCTGAGGTTAACCAAAGAGGCAATTTGGAAAAGCACTTTAAGTTGCAAGGAATCAAGGCATGAAGCAGTAAGCTTGGGGCCCCAAGCTAGCCAAGGTCAGAGCTAGCTCAGCAACTCCTGTCCTCTGAGAAACAAAGGTGACATGAAACTGCACAAACCCTTGGGAAACATGAGATCTTTGCTCTCATGTAAGAAAAACGCTGCTGAATACTGATGTTTTCAATGAATTTTGGAAAAAAACCAGAATGAACCATAAGTAACAGCAGCCACTTCTGCTCTGCACACTTCCATCTCCTGAAAGCCTACCTGCCATGCTCCGTGCCAGACTAGACAGCTTATCCTTTGTGTAACCAAGCCGTGATGCCATGCACAGGGCTTGCTGCCAGCTGCCACTGCTCTCAAAAGCATCAAGTGCTTTTGCAAAGATGCCAGCACGAGCAAATACCAATGCAGCCTCTTCACACAACTGCTTCTGAATCAAGTACTCCCCATAAGCATCGCTGATATCCTGCAAGAAGAAATACAAAAAATTAGCTGTAAAGCCAGTAGCAGTCCTCCACTGTTAAATATTAAGGGCCCATCAACAAAAGCCAATTACCCCCTCCTCCAATGAGTTTCCAGGCACAGTGTCTCTACCCAACTTCAAACTTTTTATAAAGCCAAAGGCTGATGATCAGCACATGGAGACATTTCACAGGGCCAAAGGAAGTGTCACAAGGAGGTACCTGACTCTCTAAACCAAAGGCTGGGTAAACTATATATTGCAGGAAATCAGACCCTTTTTCCCCACTCACAGGAGCAGTTTTTGTTGAATGTCTGTCTGAACCAACCTACTTCATGAGGCAAACACTAGCGCAAGCAAACAAGCAAGACTTGCAATTTTAGGCATAGGCTATTAAAGCTCACTACCTCCATGAAGAAGGGGCAGGTGGATTTGACTGGAAGGACATGAAAGGAATAACAGAAGACTCCCAATGCATCATTCAGGAACAGATCTCCCTCATGAATACCGTCCTTTCTGCTTTCACTGTATTGCAAATAGACCAAGTTTCTCCATTTCCCCTCTTATTCATCTACTTTTACAAAGGCTCGTGTGTTATGTATTTACAATATCTAAATTAAATTTTATTAAATGCATTTACATTTTACCTCAGCCTCAGGCAAGTTAATGTTCTTCAGTAATACTGAAACCAACAAGGGACACAACATACTAGGAAACAGCACAACTACAAGTGTCCCAGCACTTTTCAGATTAGTAACAGGGATAACAGAAGTGTCTACACAAAATCTGCAAGCCAGACAGAGGTCAAGACACGAAGAAGTCTTTCTGTGGCAGTGAGAGTTCTTCAGCACACCACAACATAGTGCAGCAGAAGAAACAGAATTCCAGTTGCTCTCTGGGTCATGGGTTGAAAGAAGTAACAGCCAGTCCTTCAAGAGCAATGACCTGCAGAACTTGAACACAAGCAGCTGCCGTTTCATTCCTGCCCTCATGCAAACACATGCATAAGAGAATAAGAAGCTTGGATGCTGCAGTGTCACATGCTTACACACCTTGTACTCCTGAGTGCTGGAGGGGTACAGCTTCAAGGCCTCATGATAAAGATTCTGATCCTTCACCAAGTTCAGAAATTCAGAGAAATGTTCAGGACCTGCAGAAATAATTTTCTTTTTGTAAAAATTAAAAGAGAAAGCACATGGCCCTCACAGCTCCCAGACAGTCTGGGTTTATTGCATCAAGAAGCAACTAGAGGTACTTGGGTGGAAGAGCAAAAAAGCATGAATCTATTCAACTACTGTAAAATGAAGGTGGTTCACTTCCTTGAGGCTTGCTCTGCTTTTGCCAGAGTATTAACTGGGCACAAGTCACTTAAAAGGAACAAAACAAAACTTGCTTCATGATCACTCCCTGCACCAAGCTACACCACAAACACATGTAGCAGAAGTTAACCATGCTCTACCAGCAAGGAAGATGACATTGTGCAATCCTCTTTATTCAGCTATTTTATCCCAAAGGTTCTCCAAAGTGGAAATGTTACACAGCAGAAATTGTCCTTAGGATACCTACCACATTTGCTGAGGTGCCCAAGAGCTTTTGCGTATCTCTTCAAGTGTCTGTCTATTGTATAGCGCTGATAATTGGTTTCCATTTTCTGGAGGCTATTTAAGAAGGGCAAGTATTCTTTTGGGTCCTGCAAAGGATAGTAAAAACTGCAGCTGAGCTAATCTGCTAAAATTCTTATTTGCCTCCATGTTCACCAACAGATAGTCCCATATTTAAAATATAATACCCCAAAAAGGCTTTTTTCTTTCCAAACATAAGCCATCTCAAAGATCCATCCTGTGTATGTACTCTTGCCAGGCATTACTAACTTACATTACCAGGCTCCGACAAGGACTTCAGCAGTATCTAAGAGCTGGTGACATTTAAATTTCAAGGCTGTATGTCATATCAAATATTGTTTTCTATTAGCTATTATCATGCATGAATTTTCAGCCATAAAGCTGACCAATTTCCCCAACACCAAACGTCTTAAAACCCATTAACATGAATGGAGTGCTCTAACTGATGGACAGCAGGCTTTATTGTAACATTAGGAATCCCTGAAGGCTGAAGGTCCTGATGGGCATTTCCATTCAGAGATTTCTCATTAAATCTGTGTGAAGATACACTCTACTATCATGGGCACTACTAAATAAGCAAGAACCAAAAGAGTACAGAACCGGGAATGTAGGGCATGCAGTCACAACACTTCCAGACACCAGTCCCTCCCTTCCTCAGAGCTACTTTGCTCTACTGCTCAAGAAGAGCACCATTTCACCTTGAGCACAATGAAGTTTCCAGAGCTGCGCTCAAGAAGTTCTAAGGGATGCAGAGCCATGACACCTTTCTGGAATCACCCCAAGCACACACAGTACTTCTGAGCAACTGGAATCCTGCCTGGGTGGAGAGCTATTACTAAAAGAACATGTGGGCTGATCCGCAGATGCCAACGAACTCTTGAGAAAGCAAAAAAAAAGTTCCTTGGCTGGAACTACAAGCAAAGACCTTTTGAGACTTTTCTGCCACCATGATGACTAAGTCAAAGTCGTATGTCCCCAAGGAATAATCATACAATTCATTGACATCCACAAGGAAAAGCAGGTACTTCAGTGCTTCTTCTGCACTCACAGCTTTGACATCTGGAGTAACGCTTTCTGTAACAAGATAAAGAAGCTATGATATGATTTATTTCACCACCAGCAGTGGAAGCCTGATGTGAGGAAAGGAGGCATTCTCAAGGACAACCCTGACATCAGACAGGGACCCTCAAACTAACAGCTTGGTCTGTCTTGCAGAAGGGGTTACTTTGCCTTTCCTGGGCAACTTCAAGAACCATCCCAAGCATAGTAAATTTTTAATTATGCAACAGTGACAAGTTAGGAGCATCAGCACAAAATGAAAGTTTGCCAGTTTGAGACCAAGCCTCAGAATAGGAACTTCTTATCCCATGCCTGAAGAACTAGAGTTCTGACTGGAAACCAAAAACAGGTCCAACCCAGGGGTATCTGCTGACAAAACTAGATAAACAGATAGCTGAGGGCATGTAGAGGAGCATATCTTAGTTGATATGCCACTGTACTTAAACACACAGCTAGTTTCAATTACATTTGTTTTCTGGCTGACTCCATAAACAGCCACTGTAAAATAATTGTCTGGGTAAGCCATGCTAACAAATGAAAGCCTTGAGGAACACATTCAGTGAATGCAGCTCAGTGTGCAGCTGCAGTAGGAGCTTCAGACTGAGCTCTGAAGGGGCAGGAGACCAAGGCAAGAGGCCATGAACTGCCAATCCTTTGGGCCCAGGGACCTCTGGCCCAGTCAGGAGACTTGACAGTTGGGAGAAACAGCAGGAGCCAAGGACAACCAGACTTCCGCAGGGATAGACTGTGAGGGTATAAAAGCCCACATAGGGCCAGGGATTCCTTTGTTCAGAGTCCCTTCTCAGTGGTACCAGCTCAACCTGTCATTTTGTAATTTAGTTATTGCACCAAGATTATATTATTTTAAGGATCTGCATGTCTGAAACTCTGCTGAGGGAAACCTGGGATTGAGCTGGTAAGGAAACATGGTCTGACTGTGTTATGGTGGGGCTTGCAGCTGCGAGTGGTCTTTGATCCCAACTCAGGTTATGCAAGTGTGACTGCCAGAGTGGCTCTTGGGATGGCTGGACAGGGAAGTTTCCTTAATAGAAACTTCCAGCAAATCACTCATTTTCAAAACTTTTAGTTTGTGATACAAAACCTCGAAGATCATGAACCTTCTGGAGAGCAATGTCAAGTTCTGGAGGACTTTTCTTTACATGTGCTGTCAGTATCGATAGGCAATACCTGGAGAAAAGAGAAGTAGTCAATGAAAAAGGGAGAAGGCAAACATTGCTTATTCATTTTTAGCACAGTTTGTGCAAGTTCTAGTTTACATGTTAGTAAAAACCCCCCCGAAACAAAAAAACAAAACCCAACTTCCCATTCACTTTAATCTTTCCAAAGGAAGGCAGGAAACATTGGAAAAGAACAGAATATGCAAGAAAGGTTTTTCTATTCTGCATGACTCCTCAAACATGTCACAAAGCTGGAGGTGTGTTTTGAGCAGAATGAACTCCCTTACCATGTCAGCCAGTATAATCAAGAGAACACTCTGAAAGTTCACATAGCTGGACAGTTTTCAAAAGGAAATTTGACATGAAAATAGGGGGTTTTATAAAATTAAAGCTCTCCAGGACATTATTTATACTTTCATATATTTCACAGTTACTATTTCAAAATAGCTTTACCAGCTAAGGAGATGCTTTGTTTTCTGAAACAGTTTGCTGAGGTGTGTCTTAATTCTCAGGGCTCAGCAGCAACTCACCACCTGTTGCTTCTCTATCCCCTCTGTAACATGTAAGCTCCCAATGGTTTAACACTATTTCACTAACTACTGTTATTATCTCACCCTTATCCATGTCTGGTGCTGACTTGACACAAGGAGCATAGCTACCAAAAAGGTAATCATTCAGAAATATGCAGCTCATAATCTAAAAAACAATTGAGTCTCAAATGGAACAGCCGAGATCTCTCCAAAAGACCAGCTGCTTCAAAGAGTCAGCAACTCACTGAGATGAGAATCTCGCTCATGTCTCCATCCCCATAACACACAGACTGATCCTAAATTAAGTGTATTTCTTTAACCCTTACAAGCATCCTGCATCTATTATTTTAATTCCGGTAGTAAAAAGCTGTTTTGCCATCTGTGGAATTACTAGATGTTGTGGTTTCCAGGACAACATCCTCAGCAGAAGGAAGGCATGGTACACCTAAGTTTTGTGGAGCACAAGCTCACCTCAGAGAACCTCAAGCAAAATAACTGATGTCAAAGATAGCTGCATTCTGCCAATCCCTGACTAGAAATCCCTCTAATGGTTCCCTTCACCTACAGCAAGAAAGCGCTCACTTTTGAGGGTCAATGTGTTCCATCGCAACTCTCATCACATCACATATGAGGTTAACTTTTTTCTGCCCAGGTTGCTGGAGTGCTTGGGTATTACAGCTACCACTCAGAGATGGGTACATACTCTTTGTGAAATCTTCTTCTCTAAACAAAAACAGATGACATCAATAACAGCACCATCCATCACACAGCCCAGAACAAAGACAATAACGTTAAGAAACACAAATGCATGTAGAAAATAACTACTGAACAAAACAGCTATGTCATAGAGTACTGTCACACATCCTGCCACACTACCAGAAAGCTCTCCAAAATCTCTCATCAGTCCCAACTCATTGTCAGCCAAGAGAGGCGTTAAAAAAACCCCAACAAATGATCAGAACAACTACTTCAGTTGCACAAAAAAAACAGAAAGCAAGATTTACAAGATACATCTGTCTTCTACTAAATCCACTATGATTTTATCCACTGAGAACCTCTGAAAAATAAGCCATTTGCTATTATTTCTGGTCAGGTCAAAAACTGAAAATAAAACAGAACAGGTAAGTGATAGCTCTAGCTCCTAAACAATTACTTATGTCAGCAAGCTTCAGAAGTCCTGAAGCTACCAACGCCTTAAAGTTTCATCCTTCAGCCTTCAAGAAAGAAGTCAAGGGAACTAATTAGGAAATCCAAGCAAGTATCTTGGCCTCAGGCTCTAGATAAGCAGTGCCATCTTGCTCCTCTTTATGTGGCAACAAAACTTTCTCTGTTCTCATTTAACACTGTACAGCAAATCAGAAGACAAGTCAAAGCAGCTGGACAATGTACTAATTCCTTGCTGCAAAAATCTAATGGTTGTCTGCAAGCTGGAACTCCCCAAAGCCACATTGTCCCTGAAACAGTACTGAGTTTACTTGCACCTTTATGACTCAACATGCCAGATTTCTGACTGACTCTTTGCACTCACACTGAAGAGCTGCCAATATTTTGACAAAGTAATGTACCACCACTGACTACATGCATGCTTCCATTTGCAGGATTATACTTACTTCAGTTCTGTGAAAAACAAGTTGATATAGTTCACAGAATCTATCTGCCTGATAAAGGTTTCTGTGTTTTCCAGAAATACCTGAAATGAACAAGAGTATTGCCACTGTTATTCTGAATACTGATAGCACATTATGCACAAGAACAAATTCAGAGGCTTTCTCTGAAAGTACAGGGTAAAGGCAATGCTAAATCTAATCTGCCTGCATGATGATGTTGTAGTGCAGAGAAGCCATCTCTGCTGAAAGCAGAAATGACAGCACCACCTACTCTTTTGAGCCCAGTGTTCAATCGTGATGGATTCCATGGTGGATTAGCATGGCAAACAACACAATACAACCGGGCATACTTGCCTTGGGATTGTGGTCATAGAGAAGATTGAGGTTGATTCGCAGCTTCCTCATACACTGAAAAGCTTCCCGGAACATAAGCCTGGAGAAATGAGTCAAGTTGGACAGTTTACATAGTGGATGAGATGCAATATCCACAAATAAAGGCAACTGACTGTAGCTAAGCACAGAATCAATGGGAAGAAAACAGCCCATACCATAAGCCTTGCAGATTGCCTTCCAGAAAAAATGTGCAAGGTCAGTACTGTTTATTGCCAGCCCTTGCTGGGGGACACACCAGCATGCCAGGTTAATGAAGCAATACAGAACTTGCATTATTTTTAACTCATAAAAAGTGAGTGCTACATTTTAACCTAGTGGATCAATTTCCGTTTCAGAAAATTTCAATGTAAATTAATTAAGTAAAAAATGGAAAACCTCTGGCTTCATCATGAAGTGATTTGAGATGTCCAGAGAATGAAGCAGATGATTTCTCCCACCTACACAATCTCAGCACATGTAATAAGCCCTTCAGTGGTGAAGTCAGAAGGACCTGACACTGCTGAAAGATGGACTTCTCACTGGTAGCTCCAGAAACAGTTTCATTCCCTCTAGCAAGGTCAATTCCTCTGATTTCAGCCTCCCTCTCTTTTCCAGGTCAGTTAGCCTGCAACAGCTCAGCCTCGGGGAGGAAGGACCAGAATACACCAGTGCCACTTACCTGTCTAACCACTTCCGAATCTGGGCAAGAACCAGAGCTCGGTGGTGAACAGTCTCCAGATTTCCTCTTGGCATCTGTAACACAAGACCCACACAATTATTTATTAGTAGTTACTCTGCCTATATTGTAAGCAAAGAGAGGACTGGCCTGCCTGTCTGCTAAGCCTGTCTGCTACTTGCTTGTACATGGGCCTGTTTGTTCACTTCAAAGGATATGTAATTTCCATGGCTGTGGGAAAATATCTGAGAATTTTTCTCAGTTCAGAAACATTCCCTCCTTAGGAGGCTGGACTCCACTCAAACAGGCAAGACCCAGGGCAATCTGATCAAGTTATTCAGGTTAGCCCTGCTCTGGGGAGGCTGTTGGGCTCCTCACCTCCAGTGGTGACTCTCAAATGACACCCTTCTCCATTCTATGAATCTCTGCTGCTTCTGAACAGCGAGCTCAGCACTTCAGACAAACTTAGTGCCAAGACTAATGGAGGGCTGCTAGCAAGTGCTAGGAACAGAGTCTGAGATTGATGGTGAGAGGCCACAGTATGTAGCACTAAGCTATCTCAGCCACTACGAATCGTCCTTCCCAATTCTGTACATAGGCAGCTATCTGTGCTGCAGGCCTAGAGGGCAGCAGCTTTGTAGCACTGTACATGTTGTTTGCAAGTTGGCCAGGTGCCCATTGAGACAGCCCCCTACACACCCTGGTAACAGACCTCACCAGACCTAGGCAGAGCACTGACCTGCAGCACAACCTTTGTGTCCTGGGGAACAACAATGACAATACGTGAACCTCGCTCCACCTTGCGCAGGGTGTCACTGTTGGGTGCATCAGCACTGCCCAGGCCAGCCTGAAGGGCTGAAGACAATGTATTTATCAGCACACATGGCACACTACAGCACAGTGCCCTAGTAAAGCCCTATGAGTTTGTACTGGACCAACTGAGTCAAAACCCACTGATCTTCAACAATTCCTGACAGGGTAAGAACCTCTCAGTGCTAATCACTGCTGTACCTGTACACAAAGCAGGTATGTCCTCTATATAACAGGATCATAAAGCTCAACAGAGCAGATGAGAGGAGCACTGGAAGGTGTAAAGCACTAGGAAGTTGCTATCCTGCCTTTACCAAGGTCATACTTCTCACAGCCAGATACCACCAGAAATTCCTTCTACAGTGTTCCCTTCTCCACCACACACCCACAAATATCATAGATCATTCTTTTTTCGGACATGGAGAGGAGGGAGAGCATGCAGAGCTAAGCTGTTGAAAACAGTGAAGACACTACAACTACAGGACAAATACTGCTCCCTGTGAGAAGCATGTGACATACAAAGTCAGTTCCTTGCACTCCTTGCACTCTGATACATTTCTGAAAGCAGCTGACCTACTCTCATCTCTTAAACAGTTCCTTTGAGGGAGGCAAACACAGCAGATCTGAATGTGAAAAAATGGAGACATTTTGTGCTTCCAAGACAATGGTCCTGAGCTATCAGCAGCAGTCAGACAGTGCTGACATTTACCTTTCACTGATAAGTTCTTCAAGCAGAAGCACTGACAGGTGTGGGAGTTGGTTGTCACCAACAAAAACTCGTTGTATGTTGTGAATGAGGTGATGTTGGAAGCAACCTGCAGAAAAATGCAGTTTATCACTGTATAGACCACAAAAGGAAAGGTGCCTTTAGAGCAGAGGAAAAGGGGATGCAATGAGGGGCAAAAACTTTGGTACCTCAACATCATTAACAAAAAAACGGCATCGATCTGTGAGTCCCAGGATCATCTCCTGTAAATAAAAAGGATGACAACTATAAGCTGTCAGTACCACAACACTAAGCACTGGACTGATGCACCTTACGTAACAAGTACCTCATGTAAATTACTTACAGAAGCTGGGACAGGAAGTCATGCAACCTCTATTCCAGAAGGGCTTAAACTTAAACATCTTTAAATACTGTTGGCTGGAAATCTAGCTTGGCCTACCCTATAACTGCCCAGTCACAAAACAGAAGCAGAAACTACACCATAAATTTAGGTTTCTCCATTCAGCAGCACTTGGTCCAAAATACCACAGGAAAAGCAGCAGTACAGAGCAAAGCAACTTCATACAGCATTCACCTGGATGCACGCTGAAGGAAAGAAACCCTGAAACTATTAGCAGAACATCTATTCATTCTTAAAGCTGTTGTAGATATGAAGAAACTTCCACCAGTAGGAACAACAGTAGCAGGAGATCTGCAACAACTCAGTGCAGCTGAATTTGCTAACAGGTTTGTGTAAAACAGCAAACCACTCCCTCTGAAAACAGTGTGAAAATTTTCAATCCGAAATTTCTCCCTCTTTAATGACATTACTCATTGTCATCATTGATTAGGATGACTGGGTGTTTTGGAAGGCAAGGAAAGATACGCTCTCACCTCTGCACAGGGCCTCATGAATAACGCCATAAAGAAGTATCATTGGACCCTGGGCAGAGGATCACAGTGCACTTCTGACACAGAGAACAACTGTGTAGGGAATTTAATCTGCTCACAGTCTCACTTACTTCACCATTGATCCTTGTGATAGAAGTCTGCACACAAGGGTAGGGGAACTGAACAGCAGAGCCACTGCTAGTCCACCAGGGCTCAAGGACTGGAGTAGAAGCCTCTAAGGAGCAAAGAAGATCAAATTGTTTTCCAGCCAACCAAAAATTCACACATTAAAACCACGTGACACATTATCTCAAGAAAACCAGAGCTATGAATAAGCTATGCTATCTGACAGAGGAGTGGAATGCTGACACAGAAGTCCAGGACTCAGTGGACAAGAGGGCATAAACTTCTGCAGCTCAGTACCACCTTTATGCCACTGTGGAATGAGAGAGAAGTACTAAGGATGTGACAGTCAGTCAGCACTGAACTTTGTGTGTGTGTGTGTAAACATGTGTGTGCAAATACACATACATACACATATATAAATATATATATATATACATAAAAAACAACTTTAATTGCTTTCTGAGACAAATCATGAATTTCAGCACATTTCTGGGAGCAGAGGGAGCATGAAAGACAGCATCAACTACCCAGCAAGAGTCATTCAAGTCCCTGAAAGTCAAATCATCTCATAAACCTTTTAAGAAATCTGTAAAGTCCAGGTACTTTAACAAGCTTACCCCACAGGTATTTTAGGATCTGTCCATCAGCCAGCTGCAGAGCTACAGTTTTGGTCAGTGGGCTGCAGTACAGGCTGATCACTTCTCCATCTACAGGCACAGACAATCTAAAGCAAGACAGAGGGAAATACAGAACATTGGTCAAGGGCAGATACACTTAACACCCAGATCCTGCCTCATGCCAGATGGAAAGGTGAACGTTTCCAGCACAGACAGATCATATAAAGATCTTTTGCAGTCTTTTCACACTGTCAGCTGACATTGGGACCACAGAGTACCAGAAACTCCAGCCAACAGGGATCTGCCTAACTGTGCAGCACACTGTCTGCATGCCTGCAGCACTCTGCAAAGCCACACTCTTTTGTTCTGTTCTGCCGCTCATATGTGAATCAGCCTGTCTTTGCCATGTGAGTGCTGCAGAAAGCAACTCTCCAGATATCTTTGGAGAGAGTATTTCTGTACCCCAGGTGGTTTCTTTCTGTGATCTTGTTTTAATTCCACTGGCTTCACAAAGACCAGCCAGGTGAAGAGGAAGAGGAGAGGGCAGAGGACAGCAGTTACAAGGGCTACTAGTCCCCTCCTGGACCTTGGTAACAGTGGGCAAAGGGTAGAATGGAGGAATTCAGTATCACGTCCCCTCCTCCTCCCCCAAGGGCCACAAATTCAAGGGAACAGAGCTATGCTGTAATGACACAGGCCTGTTGGTGTGCATGCTTTTGCTAGGCTGGCTAAAGGCACTAGGATTACACAGACAGGTGGTGACCAGTAGGCAGTTTAATGAGCTGTTTGGTTCCCCTGCAGGAAGAGAGCCAAACTTCCAGGCTGCATGTCTAACAAGGGAATTAATTCCTTCTAGGCACAGTCTAGAGGTGTTCCCAGACTTCAGCCACAGCTGACAGATCTCTAGTACCGTAAATTCAGGCACTGCTCTTCAGGTCCAGCCACATGAGGCACGGCAGTCAGATGGTGAAGGACAGACTGAGCAGCATGATGACCTTGACCAATCACCAGGAAGCTGCCATCTGGCAGCCAGGTGAGAAATCGGAGTCCCAGAGGAGTCATCACTTCATTGCTGTCACTGTGCACATCAACTCTGTCACAAAATAAGAGAGACTGGGAAGCAACTAGCACTTGGATTTCAGTGGGCCATCTCACTGGAGAGGCAAAGGTCTTCTTAGGTATAGCCTGGCTGTTCAGACATGTAGCATGGCTGGGAGGGCTCCAGTGCAAAAACACACAGGCACCCAAAGCATAAATCCTGCCACAGGCTGGGCTGGAGGTAAAGGATGAAAACCAGGCAGCCCCATTTGCTTTCCCTAGGTAGTACTGCTTCCATGCCAACTGCATATAGGAACAAAGGGAGAGCAGATGGGATTTTTAACCTTGTCACTGTCAAGCAACTCAGCTGCTCAGTGTGCCGTGATCATGGGCCTGGGCACTGCACAGCAATTCCTCTGTGCTCCTGCTCCCAGAGACCAAATGCAGCACTGGCCACAGGAAAGGCTATCTCAGGGCTGTCACTGACAGTCATTGCTTCCACCGGACAGGGACCTCAGTCAAGGGCACTCCTCAGCACTAGTTGCAGCCAGAGCGTCAACAAAATGAAACCACATTGTCTGACAACCTCTTAAAAATCTTGAGACAAGTGTTTGGTGCTGTGACCGCTAAAGCATCCAACCAGGCACAACCCTCTTCCCCCCACTATAGCTGTACTAGTTCTGTATTACCTATAGGTTTTATCCAGGTATGGTGTTTCCACAGTTGCTTTAAACCCATTTCCACCCACAGCTCCTAACTTGACAGTAGGGTCATTCGCTGTACTCTGTCCTAGCAAACACAAAGCAGAATAAAGCAGAGTTCAGAGATCCTCCCAACAGAGCCCATTCAGTCTTCAATCTTATCAAAAAATGCTACATGAAACTATTAAAAAAGTCAGAAAATGTCACACCTACATGTACAGCTAACACATAATTCCCAATAATACTCACCCTGAGGCAGCCATCTTGCAATGTTACAGTACAAAACAGAGACAGCAGTAATAGCCTGTTTCCTCCCAACACACTGTACGTGGAACTGCTTTTGGAACTGCTGGGTGCCCCAGATAGATTCTCAGACACTTTCAGTGCCAATCAGCAACATGCCATCAGAACAATCTACACAAGATACCATGTACTGCACTCAAGCTGAAGCTAGTCAGGAGGATATTACCAGCAAACATATATACTCAAGTGCTGAACACTGTGTGTCTTCTCACACAGTCAATGCACCACCAAAATGCTTCCGTGTCACCCAAACTACTGGAAATGAGAGTAGAGCTTGAACCCACAATTAATCCAAACATACTCTGTTCCTAACTACTAAAGGTTTGAGTGACCACCACCCTATTAGTCCCCAGAGTATTGCTCTCAGGAACTTATGGTTTCTTCTAACAAGGCTGTGCAAAATGTTCTCACCGTATCTGTACAAAGAGATCCTGTTATCAGCATCCAGGACAGCCATGTCCCCACTATGTTTAGGGTCTGTATGAAATGCAACCTGATTAACTGCCTGTCGGAGCTGGAGCTCATAGGTACACATGGGTGGAGGCACCACAGCATGCTGGAACACTGTGACAAGCACCTTATCTGTGGAGAAAAAAGAAAATCCAAGCTGCACCCCACTCCAAATGTTAGTGAGGCTCTTGCTGAGTTCTTTACTGGTAGTAGGAATAATGTTACAGGAAAATTGTTGCTGTGCTCTTAGTAGTTAACCTTTAAAACAACAGCTAAAAGAATCATAATCCCATACAACCTGGACACAAAAGACTGTGTCACATCTTCTAACCCAAGAGCTGCAAAGCTGTTTTACTGCTTACCTCCATCTATTACAGCCACATTTGCCCCATGTTGACTGTTCTCCCCCATCCCATGGTCTGTGGCCCACTGCCAGTCATAGGAGAGGTAATGCCAGCCCTGGCAGAGTATATGTAGTCTATATGGGTTCTCTCGGTCCCACAGGAGTGACACCAACCGATCTTCCTCCAAGCTACCAAAATGCAGACTTTGCTTCAGGTACCAGTGATAGTTCCCTGTGGTCCACAGCTGAACTGTAAGAAAAACAAAGTTACTACAGACTAGTACTTGAGACCCAGCTCAAACTCTTCCTCGCCGCCACCACCACTGCTCTTCTAGGGGTGGTTTATGTGCAATGAAAACAATAGTTCTGGCCTTCAGTCTGTAAGTTGTTATCATGTAACACCCAGCACAAGAAAGCCTAACAGACATTATGCAGAAAATTCAATTCCAGAATTTATTGAGCTACTCTTGTGAGAGAAGGTACCCTTGTTTTATGAAGGCCTCAGTCCTTTACCATTCCATTCATACCACTTCCAGCTACAGCAGACTGCAAGATGCTTTTAGCTCACGCTGAAATACCAGTTCTTCCTGACCAGCTGTGCTGGTTTTAACTGTCAGAATTTTCTTCACATTGGCTGGTACAGGACTTTGTTTTAGATTTGCGCTGAACACAGGGTTAATACTATAGAGATGTTTTTGTTATTGCTGAGCAGCGCTTAACCGGGCCAAGATTTTTCTGCTTTTAGTACTGCCACACTGGTAAGGAAGATGGGGGTGCATGGGAGGTTGTGAGGAGATAGTCAGGACCCCAAGTGACTAAAGGGATATTCCATACTATATGACATCATGCTCAGCATGTAAAGTGGGGGGAAGAAGGAGGAAAGTGGGATGTTTAAAGTGATGGTGTTTGTTTTCCTAAGTAACCATTACATGTGATGGGGCCCTGCTCTCCTGGAGATGGTTGAACACCTGCCTGCCCATGGGAAGCAGTGGATTAATTCCTTGCTTTGCTTTTTTTGGCATGCACAGCTTTTGCTTTCCCTATTGAACTGTCTTAATCTAAACCATGAGTTTTCCAGCTTTAACCCTTCTGATTTTCTCCCAGATTCTGCTGGTGCTGGGAAGTGGGTGAACAACACAGAGATTGGCTGCCAGATGGGGTTAAACCATGACACCAGCACAGTGGTCTCAAATCAACTGGTAAGCTTCCATAGTGTCTCAACTTGCACATAAGTACCTTCTGCTGACCATATTTGCAGGCAATTGTAAGAGACAGAGCCTCAAATAGTGCTCTCACCGTAACTGTTTGCGTTGGAGTTTTCCACCCTCAAATCTTCCAGCCAGATAGCCAGGACTGTAGAATCTGCATTCCAAAGCAGTTCATTAACCTGCAGAAAAAGCATGGCTCTTACTGATACTGTCGCTCCCAACGTGTTTGTCAGATCAGGAGTTCTCCCTTATCTTCAGCAATACCAGGCGCATGGGTGAGTAGACAAACACAGCCCTCGTGTATTGCTGTTGTGGGTTTAGCAAAGTAAGCCTAAAATCTAGATTTTAAAGTTCAGACTGGGCCTGAAATTGTCAGCTGACTTGAGCTGGGCTGGGCTAGCTAACAGCTGACTTCTTCTAGCCAGTTATGTTGTATTCCATACCATATTACAACATCATCTCAGAATGGGTAAGAGCCAGTGTGGGAGTGGCTTGGGGAGTTGCTTCGTAGCTGTTGTCCCAGCAGGACACACTGTGCTGTCCCAGGAGGGATGGGGAGGCCCAAGCCCACAGCACTGGCTCACCATCATGTTATCTTAGGGAAGTAAAATGTTTGTTCTTAGTTCTTCCCTCTGCTTAAGTCTGTCTCT
>JAOXXN010000364.1:40628092-40640779 GCA_026770055.1 Myrmophylax atrothorax
GTTTGTTCTTAGTTCTTCTCTCTGCTTAAGTCTGTCTCTGGGGAATTGACTTCTCTAGAATGATTTGTAGTTAGAATAGTAGAATTTGTGCTTACTGGGGAGTGGGAAGTTATTTTTTGTTATATCTAACTTGTGTAAGTATGTACTGTAGTTTTCATTTTCTCTTTTCTGTATAAATACATGTAGTTAGTTTCAGCATAAACCTCGTTTGGAAGGGTTTTTTTTCCTCTCCCTGTTCTTCCCTTTTCACTCTGTCTTGGACAGTTGGCATTTTGCCAGCTCAACCCAAGACAGTTGCAAAGTTCCTGACAGCTGGAGCAAGGCATTCTGAGAACCACACAGTCGAAAAGGCCACAAACATGACAGCAGTGTCCTCTTTACTTTCCTTGGCACTGAGGAAGCATCTGCCAAAAGACCTCTCAGCATCCAAAGGCAGAAGTTTAAGTAACATCCTAGCAGTAGATTCTTACTTCTCCTACTTGGGATGATGCGAGTATTTGACCTCACTCTTGCATCAGCTGACATGCTGAACAGTACTTTTGAATCATCTGCCTCACAGAAAGTATACAGTGCCCAGAAGCATCCTAGGGCTACAATCACCCTGTACTACATGTTGCTGTACTTCTGCTTGCACCCATCTTCTCCACAGGCTTCTTCATTGTTCTCTTCTCAGATCACTTCTTCCACTATGACAAGCACTGTCAAGTTAAAAACTTCTTCCTAGAATATGCAAAAGATCTGGGCCTCCTCTCCACCACACTCTCATCAAAGAAGCCCAGACACAGAACTTACTTTGACCTGCCCTTTCTGGAATGGTAGGGAGAATTCGCCATGAAGAAGTCCATTCTTCTCCAAAAAAACCACATCATGTCTGTTGGGTTTTTCTTGTGTAGAGGCTATCAGGTTTCCAGAAGGCCTTAAAAAAGAGCCGAATGAAAAGTTGTTGCTCACAGTCACCAGCTGTCATTTTAAACACCAAAGATTTCACATTTTCTCCAGTGATATGAAGAAAAGGGCAGTGGACTGATATCTAGAATTCCTGCAAAAAGTCTCAAAACAACATTAGTGGAGATAGATGGACAGAAAAGTGCCTTTAAAGCTTCTAGGTGCACACCGAAGCATGTGCACACACGGTTCACTAATGTTACAGTTCTTGTAACTTTCAATAACTGGCATATGTGTTATCTATAGCCAGCCTGTGGCAGCAATTTACCCTGGTGCCCCACCCTCAGAGAGCTCAGACCTGCCCCTTGGAGAGGCTGCAAGGGCTCTGGGCCCCCTCTTCTGTTTTGTCTTCAACCTATCTTGCAGGTGCTTCTTCAGAACAGTGTGTCCTTGGGAGAACTCAGGAATGTGTGAGAAAATGTTTTAGTAACTTCTAACACAATCTAATTATGTGAGCAACACAGAAGAATCCATGCAATCTATCTGATTCTAAAAATCTGCAAAATACATCCTAAAAATCCTTAGGCATCAAGAGGATGTGTTTTCCTCTGCACTGTACAGACAGTCATAGGTCCAGCACAGACATGTTCCAGAGCTCGTGACATCCCCAGGTGAGCAAGTAAACCACAGCACTGGCAACAGGACCTTTAATATTCCTATTTATACATTTGAGTCCCAACCCACTTGACACTAACACTAAGAGAATCTAGCCCTTCTCCCCACATGTAAGGCAAGTATAAGGCTTTCCAAGGTTTAAGGGGCCACTCCTCCTCATGCTGAATCAGAAGGCCACTTTCTTCAAGTTTTGAGAAAAATCAACAAACACAGAAGAAATTAAATTGATGCTGATCAAAGACTGTGACCAGACATTAAAAAGCAACACTGCTGCCAGCATTTAGACTGCTTTATTACTCACTTCCAGGACAGCGCTTGTTGTAATCCTGAGATGGGCTCACTTGTTGACTGCAGCACAAGCTCTCTGTTCCATACCCTGACCTTCCGAGCACCTACAGGTTGAGAGAGCAATGAGTCAAAGCTGTAGGAAAACACTGGGAAGAGACTTTCCTAATTTTATGAGGGTAGAAGAGCAAATATTCATGTATATGAATAAAAATAAATTTCTTTTGTACATTTTGAGGGCTAAGAACTTAACTCTGTCTCAAGCAGTTCTCCTGTAGTAACTGAGAAACTAAAGGAACTGAGTTAGGAACTTCAGTTTGAGGTAGTTCAATCATAGCCATTTTCCCCTCTAGCTTTCATCATGGAAATGTTAAAAATCTTTGTATACATCTGAGATTCTCCCTAATCTGACGTACTGAAGGTAAAAACCCAAATCTGTGAAAAAGCAATGCAGTTTGATTGACTTCAATATGTTGACCAATACATGTAAACTGCTCAAAAAGTTGTATTTATCATGGAAGATATCAGTTACAGTCTTATAAGAAATGCATATGCTCATCACGTCTTCGACTTGAGGGCAAAACCAAGTTAAAACTATTTACCACTATATAAAAAGCAGAGTGCAATGCTAAACTGCAAGTATGAGGGACAGTGAGTATACCAACCCAAACAGCTTCATCAGTTTGGCACCAAAAGAAGCAGTTCAGGTAGTATCTACACGGTACCACCCTCCCCGGGCGTCTCACTGAACTGAAAAGCAAACTGCAAAGAAAGTGTTCAAAGATCATGTCTGTAAAAGGCGTCTGAGAACTCACAAGATCAACTCATGCCTGCTTTAAGTGGCCAAAAGACCCCAAACACCAGCCAGTTCTTGCCTTGCCTGTATTTTGCTTAAGAAGCTCCTTATTCATGCTGGTATTCCAAAGAATTCCATACCTGTCTCTGGACAGACAGTGCTCACCGCAACAAATTGCCCATCTCCCCTCCATGTCACCCGAGGCCTACTGTCATCCCAGGCTGAAGTCGGCAACACTTCCTGAAATCACATAAAAGAAAGCTCCATCAAACTTGGGAAGGCAACTGCTGTCTTTGTCTAAACAGACTGCTCTTTGAATGGCCTTGGCATGGCATCCAACTGTCAAGGCTACAACATTAAAAGTTCACTATTCAAAACGTTATTTTAGAAAATACTAGAATTAAAACTGAACTAATTCAATGCACTCCTCCTGCAAGTGCATAAGACTTTCTCTTCACAGGATCACACACTGTTCTACCCCTCCACTGGAGTCCATACCAGCTGAGCATAAGCTGAACACAAGGGTGAATCAAGATTGTTCATTACTGATGCTGGGAGTCACAACTCCTTGGAAAGAGGAAGGCATGCCATCCAGGCAATCTCTGTGGCAGACAGATGCTGAGATGAGAAGTAGTGTTTTTAAGGCAAATAGGTTCTTCACAGAACACAGGATAAAAGGAATTTCAACAGAATACACATAACCAGGCAGCTACTCCAAAGTTTTAACTTTGTTAAACCAGACATATTTTCCCAAGTACAGACAAGCTTTATCCTGTTTATCCCAACAGTAAAGCTGGAACAGGCCATACTTTGTGTCTGCACTGTAGCCTGTGAGATTTCAGCACCAACTGATTTAATGAAACAGTTCTAATTTTAGGTGTTAAACACACACAAAAAAAATTTCATTTTTAGCTGCCAGACTTTTGACAGAACAAAATGTAGGGAAAACAAGACCCAAATAAGAAAGTGTCAGACAAAGAAGCAAAATGCCAAAATGTGAAGAAGGCACAGTGAGTCGCCTCACAGGTGATGCTCAGATAGCCCAAATCCTTCTACTCTGCCCTTCTAGGAGTTCAATCTACTGTTATTTCTGCTCCTTTCAGTCACACTGTATGTTATTTCTCTTGTTCAAGTGACCACTTCAGTATACACCCCACATTTAGCAAAATCTATCATACTGATTTAAGGAAGGGTTTACCCCTCCAAGCACTAGTGCTTGCAAATCTTGCTTTGAGCTCCATATGAAAAGTACTAAGTAATCCTGGCTACTCTCTTGATTTAGGAGCAGAATAACAAGGCAGGATTTCAGATAACACAGAAACAGACCAGAAGTAGCCTATGAAGAGAACTGTCAGAAAGGTGGTGGGAAACTGGCACCACAGGCATAATAGAATGCTCTTTATATAATGTTCTCCCAGAGACAGCATGGGCTTGACACAAAAAAACTAGCATCATACCATCTGTTTGCAATGTGCTGCCTGTTTCCCTTCTGACCCATGGAACTGTGTCTCCTTTTTACCCCAGCCAAGAGCAACGAACTTTCCTGAAAAAGAAATAATCACTGTAGTGGAAGATTTACAGTACTACTGTACACTATGCACACAATTACAGCTTCAAGTCACTCACACCTTCCTTCCAAACCTCATCCTAAAAACCTGCAGGAAAGTTACACAGCCCAGACAGTCCTTTAATGCATGCAACTTACTTGAATTTATGCTGACAAATAAAAATATTGACTTTCCTCTTCAGCTGTCCAGTAGCATTACAGTCTAAAATGTCTCCCAGTTCCATTTCCTTACTTTACTTCTATGCTCACAACATACCAATGACATCAGTTGGGGCAACTTCATTTCAGTGCACCTCTCACCTTCCCCAAACTCATCTTGGTGGATTTGCTTCTCAGTAATTGGTTCAAAATCCCTTGTCATCATGATGAGCGTTTGCTGACCTGCAAGGCAGACACTAAATACAGTATTGGTGCAAATGGAACACTCAACATGTTCCTGTGTGGTCCTATTATTCTGTTGTGGTCCTGAGCATAGAAAATATGGTACTATAGGGAACACAAGCGTCAAAAGCATGAAACCTCAGACTGGAACAGAAAAACATTTACAATTTTTTTCTCCTCAAAAACATGCTTCCTGGTCCAACCTTAGTAAGTTCTTTCACCTTCAAAACAAGTACCTGGCTCTGCGAAGTATTTTCTCTAGAATATGAAGGACAAGATGACTGGGAGCAGTCAGCATGGATTTATGAGGAAGAAATCATGCCTGACCATCCTGTGAGCCTCCTACAATGAGATGACTAGCTTGTGCATGGGTGGAGAACAGTGTGTTTAATTTATCTTGACACTAATAAGGCTTTTGATGCTGTGTTCCACAACATCATGATAGACAAACTCTGGAAGTGTGGCATAGATAAGAGGACAGTGAAAATCAGCCAAACTGTCAAGCTCAAAACTTGCTATTAGTGGCAAAAAGTGCAGCTTGTGGTAGGTCACCACTGGTGCCCCTTCCTTAGTGTCCTGAAGGATGGGACCCTCAGCAAGTCTGTAGATAACACAGAACTGGGGAAAGCAGCGTGTACAGCAGCAGGTTGTGCTGCTGTTCACAGCAACCTTGTCATGTTGATGAGATGGGCAGTCCAGAACTTCATAAACGTCCACAAGAAAGAGGCATGTCCTGCACATGGAGAATAATAATCTCAGGCACTAAGACAGACTGGGAATCAAGTGGCTGGAGAGCAGCTTGACAAAAAGATTAACTATGTTTCCTGGGGCATACCAACTTGAAAATGAGCTAGCAGTAGGCCCCTGCTGCACAGGTGGGCAACAGCATTCTGGGCTGCATTAGGAGTGCTGCCAGCAGGTTGAGGGAGGTGATCCCACTCCTTTCCTCAGTGCTGGTGAGACACATGCAGAATGCTGACTTCATTTCTGGGTTTCCCAGTACAAGACAGATAAGGACATACTGGAATGACTCCCACAAAGGGTCACACAATTATTAAGGGCTTGGAGATTCTGTCACATGAGTGGAGATTGAGAGAAGCCAGACTGCTCTGGAGAGAAGGCTCCAGGGGAATCTCATCAGTGTGTGCAAATATTTCATGTTGGAGGTAGAGTACAGAAGACACAAGACGCATTGTTAGTGGTGCTGAGTGACAGTGCAAGAGACAATGGCACTGAAATACAGAAAATTACCTAAAAACATGAGAGTGGTCACAGGCAGGAAAAGGATGCCCACAGAGGTGTGGGGATCTCAGACCTCAGAGATCTTTATAAAAAACTGTGGCATGGTCCCTAACTTGGAGTAACATGATTGGAATATGTCATCTCCAGGGTTCCATTTCAGTTTCAGGCATTCTATGACTCTCATTTTGTCTGAGAATAATTTCACTTTCTGGGTGAGACATACCTGTGTACCTGTCTGGCCTAGGACACATGTATTCCCAACCAAAGGCCAAGAAACAAATGGGGATATAAAGGAGTCATCTTTCATGTTTTGGAGGCAAGATCAAATCTACTTCCAAAGAGCTGAAGAACTAACAACTCTTCTACAAAACTCAGCTTTTGGGGCCTGAACAGCTTCTGCTTGGATTATCAAAGCACCTCATGGATCATGAAATGAATCTCACATATTAATTAGGCAGGGGGTCTTCCCCCTTTAAGTCCTACTTCCAATTTTGTAACTTTACCTTTTTATTATTCTCCGCAAAACTTAGTTGTGTTTTATGTTTTGGCCATGAGTTTCAGTCCTCAAGGCAGAAAACTTACAGGCTGCTGTTAATACCTGTTGCAAGCAAAACAAGCTCTTGGTCAGGACTCCAGCTCATGGTACTCACACCACTGTCCACACTTCCAACACATTCCACCTGCAAAACCAAAATAAGATCACAGAGAAACATGAACAGGAATGTAGCACCATTCCAGCACAAAAGCAACCAGTCAGCAAGGCAGGAAAATCTCCTCCTACTAAAACAAGTCCCAAGTCTTACTTTACACTTTCTGTTGAATGAAAAAGGAAACATTTCTGACTAAAGATAGTTCCAGAACGATTATGTATCAGGGCCCAGATAATCTAAAGATTAACACTATACCACTCAGAGTTTTAATTCTGCAACTTTCAATCTTGTATCAGCATGAATAGTGTCAGTATTAATAATGCCTGACAGGGCCTCTGTTTACATCAGTAAATATTCTTTAGTCACAAAATACAGACGTAATGGTTCCTACCCAGAGAATTCCAACAAGCAGTTAAAACTCTGATCAGCCAGTGCATGCTGAATGTGATAACTGTACAGAGCTGCACCAACTTCAAATTGTATGAAAAACTGAGCCAGTTCTACTAGGCCATCATGAGCATTTAACAGCAGTGGCAAAGAACTTATGGCATGCATTGTTATCCTTATTTGCAAAATGCATGGAACAGTAGACTAAATATTTCATTTGTTTTGATAAACAGCAAGATGATGCCACTCAAGGAATTAGGCCCAGGTGTCACAATCTTTCCAAGAAGGCAAAGTGAGATGGGGCATCAGTGGGTAGAGTAACTATCACCCATGTACAAAGGGTTTCAGAAGACACAGAGGAACCTTGAAGATTTCTTTCTTGCTGCCCTGACTGCACTAAAAGAACGCAACCTTAAAATTCAAAAGTAAGCCAAAAAACCTTGAAACAAAGAATCTGAAGTTAAACCTCATCTCTGATGCATCTATCAGTGCAAGAAAAGTCTTGTGTATCACACACTTTGTTAATCCCTATTCCTCTATGACATATTTTCAGTTGCAATACAGGACATGCTTTTCAGATGCAGCTGATTGCATACTGAAGTAGTATTTGAAAATCAAACCCTAACAAGAACCAAAACAGGCAAGTTTCAAATAACCACAACCTTATGGCTAACCCAGAAAAACCACTGTCATCTCATGCTCACCTACACATGCACTGTTTGGCTGGTATTGTTGGAGCTGAATAAGACTTCAGAGAGTGCTGCTGTGTCTTGCTGAAGACAGTACAAATCTCACACTGACAAAGCAAATATCTCAGCTCCTGCCATATTTGCTCACCTATTTCACTTCCCCATTCATGTTTTCTAGCAGTTTTATATTCCAAATGTTCTTCAGATCACAACCCACAATACTTTCTCCTCTCTTAAGTCATGTCAATATGATGTTCTGCATTGACTGATAATACCAAGGTAGCTACACTGTGAGTTATGAATGGACCACCTTATTCTGCATCTAGTATCAGCAATATCCTGTTTCTGTAAGACTTCATCAGATCCTGTGCTGCTGGGTGTTTGCCAAGAGCCCTCTGAGTAAACTTAGAGGACTAGCTCTGTCGACATGCAAGCCATCACTTCAGTTCCAGTTCTTTTACAGAGTGTATAGTCTGTCCTTAATCCTGCTCAAGGCTCTCACAAAAATCAGCCTGACTGCCCAGAGAAGGGAGACTCACCATAGCTCAGTATCCAGTAAACATACAATTGCCCCCTGAAGAAATTACAATTCTTTCCTCTGAAGTCCCTCAGTACTGTTGTGTCTTTTCTGCTGTGTTACCTGCTTTGTACTCAAACTGCAGAGTAGGATGTCTCCAGCTGCTGTAGCAACACACACGCACTCCTGCTCTGGAAGATCTTCAATACCCACAATGCAGCCACTTCCATCTTCAGGCAAGAAACCCTCCTCAATCAAGGAAACTTCTCTTGTCACCTTAACACAGAGAGGACAATGACTTATTAATTACACAAGACCTCAGTGGGTTTTTTACAGAAATGACAGACTAATATAAATGGGAATATTTCGTCATACTGCAGTTACACCAAACATTAAGAGCAGAAGAGAGTATGTGAATGGCACCAGGAAACAGCAAACATCGAAGTACCTATCTCCACTTACCCACAGGAAACTGTGAAGATCCTCTTATGTGAAAAGTGCTAGACAGACAATGAGGAAACCCACATAAGGAAGTAAACAATAAATTATAATATCACAACTTCCAACCTGTCTTGCTAATTATTTTTCAGGCCCCTTTCATATGTCCCCACATAGTGTCAACACCTAGGGGTGCATCAGCAGCTGCTTAAAGTGTCCCAGTACTTTTAAGGGGAGATGCAGACTTTAGAGACACAGCATAAAAAAGAACTTCTAAGGAAATGCATCTGGATGTGCATTAAAGCTACAGCAATCTTTGAAAATGAGATCCCTGGAAAGTCACAAAACTCTTCTGCCAAGTTAACTTCAGAACTGAGTGTACTGAAGGAATTAGATGCCTCAGAGCTGCATAGTAAGAATATGGCAACCCAGTTCTAACAATTCGTGACTCAGTGGCATTATTTTACTTTAGCAGTAAGTTGGGGTTTTTTCCCCCTTGAGTATGCTTCCGAAAGCTTCCTGCTGTGCTCTTGCCCAGCTCTTTGCCTCCGTGGTTCTGTTTTGTGAACCGTGTCTCTGATACGACTGTTCGCCAGGTCATACCTAAAACAAAACCACGCGACTGACCCGTGTCAGAGCAACAGCCAAGCTCTTAAGAGGCTCATTTTGTATTTTAAAGGCACAGAAAGCCTCTCCAGCCACCAAGGCCGCAGAGCAGCGACTCCTGAGGCCCGGTCGGTGCATCCCGGACCAGCCCGGCGGGATGGCCTCAGCGGCCCAGACACGGCCGGGACGCGGGAGCCGCACCAGGAGTCAGGAGAGCTCCCGGCGGGCAGAAACAAACGCTTTATTGCAGCTTTGCAGCCGAAGCTGACCCCAGCACACAGCGGCGTGCACGACCGCGCTCCCCCGAAGCCGCCGGCTCTCACCGAGTCACGCAGCTCCACCAGCCCGTACTGGGAGCCCACCAGGACCGTGCCGGGCTCGGCGCCGACGCAGAAGCACCGCGGAGCGCCCGCGGCGGCGGAGCGGCGGCCACGGGCCCGCACCAGCCGCAGGTTCCGCATGGCGCAGGGCAGTCCGCCGGCCCTCACGGCGCCGCCATGTCCTGCGGGGCAGCGCAGGCGCCGTGCGCGGGGCGGCCCGTGCGCGCTCCCTGCCTGCCCCGCGCGCTCCTGGCGGCGTGTGCCGCATTCCCTGCCAGCTCTTCCTGCCTGCCTGCTCTTCCTGCCTGCTCTTCTTGCCTGCCTGCTCTTCTTGCCTGCCTGCTCTTCCTCCCTGCCTGCTCTTCCTCCCTGCCTGCTCTTCCTCCCTGCCAGCTCTTCCTCCCTGCCTGCTCTTCCTCCCTGCCTGCGCCGCCGCG
Source organism: Myrmophylax atrothorax (assembly GCA_026770055.1). NCBI lineage: Eukaryota > Metazoa > Chordata > Aves > Passeriformes > Thamnophilidae > Myrmophylax > Myrmophylax atrothorax. The sequence goes on from JAOXXN010000364.1 coordinate 40,637,968, forward strand.
TGTGCGGCGCCGGGCAGTGGCTCGGGCAACAAAGGCAGTGCTTTGGCTGCTCAGCAGCTCAGCGCCTTGTGGGGCTGCACATGGAATCGCAGAATCCAAGGACAGTCAGGGCTGGAAGAGACTTTTTGAGATCACCCCGTCCGAGCGCGTGCCCGGCATTACCCGCTATAACCACTAAACCAGGTCACCCAGCGCCAGATGCAGGCGCCTCCTGACTTACCTCCACGGATGGCGACTACACCACCTCCCTGGGCAACCTATTCCGATGCCTGAGCATCCTGACAAGGGAGGAGGTGTTTCTAACAGCTAACCTGAATGTCTCCTGTCTCAGTTTAAGGCCATTTCCTCTAGGCCTCTCACTGTAGGCACCTTCCAGGGGGTTGTAGAGAGCAACGAGGTCCCCCCCGAGCCTCCTTTTCTTGAGACTAAGCAAATCCAGCTCCCTCACCTGTTCCTCGTAAGACATGTTTTCCAGGCCTTCCATGAGTCTTGTTGCCCTTCGCTGAATGCACTCCAGCACCTCAATGTTCTGTTTAAAGTGAGGAGCCCAGAACTGAACTCAGCACTCATTGTGCGGCCTCACCAAGGCCTGTTCCCAGTGTTAGTGTATAGAGTGACACCGGGAGCAGGATGATTCTTTTACAGCCACTCTGACACTCGCTGGTTGAGGAACTCCAGCAGAAACTTTTAAGGTGCTTCCAAGCCAGCCTTCACACAGGCCAGTGCTGCCTTGTACCACCGTTTCTGTCACACTGCGCTGCCACCTTCCAGATGCAACTGAGGGGAAGAAAGCAGCTCAGCTTTGAATTAAGAAACAATCAAATCCAATAGAGTGGAACAAAGTCCTTCCTTTTATTCAGCACTGGGAACATGGGGACTAACCTCATCAAAGACATGTTAAACACGACTTTCATGTTTCCAGGTTTATAGACTTAGTTACAGCTGAAAACCCCTCCCCAAAGTTAAGCGATATATTTTGGGTGACTCTTAACAGCTTTCATGGGCTGCTCTTATCTCTGCAGCCCTATGTTTCCTTTTAACTAAACAATTTACTGCTTCAGGCCTCTAATTTAGACAGGTTTTCTGATTTATTTCTCACAGCTCAGCCTCTAATCTAAACAGGGGGTTTGGTTTATTTCTTAAAGTTCACCTTACAGGGTTAAATTCCTCTTTGTCTAAAGCTATGCATGGTTAAGATAACTAACAAGCTTAGGTACAGCTAAAATAAAAAATTAATATAAAATAAAAAAATAGTACAGTTCTCATTAAAAATTAGTAAAGATCATTACGATTTTACAGAGAAGGGATAAAATCCATTTTCTTGAGGGGTCCCTGTATCAGTTTTTAGCGGTGGAGGAAGGACTTCATGCAATGACAGTTATAGCCTTCGCACTTTCCCCTTTTCCTAGTGGGGCTAGATTCCATCAGTGCTGATCCTCAGCACAGGAAAGACAAGCAACTACTGGATAACGTGCAGCAGAGGCCACAAAGATAGTTAGAAGTCTGAAGCATCTCTCTTATGAGTACGGACTGTGAGAGCTGGGCCTTTTTAGTCCAGAGAAGGGAAAACTGAGATGGGATCTCATCAAAACACTTAAATACCTCGAAGGCCGGTGTCAAGAGGATGGTGCCAGACTCTTTTCAGTGGTGCCCAGTGACAGGACAAGGAGCAATGGCCATAAACTAAAACAAAGAGGCTTCATCTCAACATGAGGAAGAGCTTCTTTACATTGAGAGTGGCAGAGCACTGGAACAGGCTGTCCAGCGAGGTTGTGGAGTCTCTCTCTTTGGAGATATTACAATCCCACCTGGATCCCTTCCTGTGTAATGTGCTCTAGGTGACTCTGATTTGGCAGGGGGATTGGACTAAATAATCTCCAGAGACCCCTTCCAACCCTAACAGTTCTGTGATTGTGTGATTTTCTGTGATCCAGTCTCATGGCCAAATGCCAAGGCAAGACAAATTTAGGACAAATCATTTTGGCTGTGGAAATCTGTAGATTTTGCACGCTGTAATAGGCTTCACATGTGTTACAGTTTGGCAGTTTAGGCCAGTGAAAAGATGGCACATCAGACACTCAGGTTTGCTTTTTGCTGTTTTCTAGTACTAAACTTGACAAAAGTCAGTGATAAAACTCACCATCAAAGGCCAGATATCACTGCACACAAAGTCAAAGCCATCCAGGCTCCTTATTGTGGGGATAAGGGCCTAAGAAGTGCCTTCCTGGGCCAGTCCAGCACCTGCCAAGCCCAGCAGTGCCTGGCAGCACTGACAGGAGAGAAGGCAGCTGCCAGAGATCATGTGAACCTGCCTGCACTGTGCCCCATTCCCCTGTGCCCCCCCGGCCCTGCACCACTTGGTTAGGGGTGGTCTTCAACACGTCTATTTCTTACTGTATCTACTCTGGAAGGTTTTTCAGTGATTAGTCTAGACCCCTTGGGCCAGCCTGATCCTTTCAGCCTCCAGTCTCCCGTGGCACCAAGTTAGCCACTCTTCTCTACCCACTGGAATTTGCCTGCCTTAGCTGATTTACGCCAGCTGATGCACGACTGTGGCTCTCACACTGCGGGGTGCGGTGAGCAGCGGGTCTGCATCCGCCGCCCGGTCGTTGCAGAATCCCTCCTAGCACATGGGATTTGCGGGTCCCCTCAATCCCATGAGCTGTCGCTGTCTAGGCTTGCCTCCTTTCCATGTGCTACATCACCCTGGTGAATAATTTTCTTCCTGACAGCCAGCTGAAATACCCATTTTTATTATTACTTTTTCCCCCCTGCAGGTGCAGCCGGCATCCCCCACCTCGCAGTCCCCTCG
>JAOXXN010000364.1:40646603-40664079 GCA_026770055.1 Myrmophylax atrothorax
AACTTCAAGGAAAAGGTGCTTGAGCCTGTAATATGGCCTGACTGCACAGCTTGCTACTCTTTGCTGAATTTCAGGGGTGTGAGTATTCTCACTGCAGTGATACTTGTATCTGCTGTTGCAATGCATAGCCCCATCAGGGCTAAAAGTTACAAGCCTTGGGCAGGTACGGTTGCACAAAGACAAGCCCATCAATATCTCTGTAGGTGTTTCCTAATAATTTATTTACGTATAACCAAAAGTGTTTAAGTGGGTGCAAGTATGGTAGGTAGTCAGGCACCTGCCAAGTATTTCTGGCTGGAAGGTTGCCTGTTGTTTTTTGCCACCATTGCTCTGGCTACATTCTGATGCCCTAGGAAGAAAGGTTCCCCCATGGGAGCAAAGAGTATCAAAGTCAGCTGTACTGTTTTGCAGGCTATACATTTTCTCCTACTCACTAATTTTTGATTAAAAATGATGTGAACATACCTTCCCCCTCCAACCTTCCAGCCTTGCTTTTGCGAGCCTGAGTAGCAACTGTCTCTTTTAAGCTTAAAATTATATTGCTTCCCTGGTTCTATAAACATTTCTTTCATTGTCAGGGTGGGTCTTCATGAGCATAGCATGTGCGGATCTCTGATCTGCTGCAGTCTCAGCGTAAAACCAAAGTGCAGCATGAAGTAGAGAAAAGCAGTAAGGTTGCATTAGATGAGTACTAACTGCAGACTACAGAGATCGAAGGTCTGCTGATCTTATATGCCAGTATGTTCTCTGAGGTCAGTAATGTCTGTTCTTCTGCTCTTGGAGCCAGTAGCAAGGCAAAAAGAGAACAATACCTGAATGGTAGCTTCACTTACAGCTAGGAAAGTAGTGGACCTCAGAAAAAGGGGCTTGTTTTGTTTTAACTGATGGACAACACAGGAGAAGAAGGAAAAGATCTGTATGCATACCTTTTTGTGCCGGTTTTATGGAAAACACTTGTACACTTGTGATTCTGCATGATGCTGTAAAGTTATCTCATAGTGCTTCTGGCAATATCTGATAGCAGCAGCGGTAACAATCTGTTTGTGGGTCTGACTGCAAATCTGTTCCTGAATCTCTCTACTACATTTAGTCTATTGACTTGGTTGTGGCAAGGTTCTTTGTTAAATGTGGTTTGGAGCACAGAACCTGTGGCTGCTTCACATGTGATCATTGTCCCAGTTTTGGCTCTGCTGTAGGTAGCTGAGTTTTTCTTGGCACCTTGGGATTTCTGCAGTGAGCTAAGAGATGGGATGGAGGGAGGAAGGGAAGGCAAGAGGGAAGGAGGAAGGGTAGGGAGAGATGTGGTTGGTCTATTATGAGTAAGGCTCAGGCACATGAGGAAATATCTGATTTTACATTGCTGTGCTTTTGCTGATTTTGTGGCATCTTCCTGATTTACGCTATTTACAGCCTTGCTTCCCTCAGATCCACCAATGCTGTGAAGAGTTCATATTCTCAGCAAATGAAAAAGATAGGTTTTAGGGGAAGCCATTAAGGGGAGGTAGAGGCATTGAATAGTTTGAATCTGCACTGACTACAGTGATCATGACTTCTCCTAACCTGTCTTGATCTTTTCTTGTTTCAGAAACACTGTCTTCAATATCTGTGGTTCCAAGCAGCTCTGGGGGAACAATGAGAATGTCTTTAGCTTCGATGAATTCCAAGAGAATCCTGCAAACGTGGATGAGGAGCAAGAGACAAAAGTGGAGACAGAGTGTGCAGGTGGTTGTTACTGATCTGCATGAGCTGGTCTGAATATGATGCCTTCTCTAGCAGGGATCTAGACTTAGCAGTAATGGGAAGCAGAGAGTGGCAGGTTGTCAAGGGACATGGAAACTGTATCACATTGTCTCAAGTCTTTTCTGGTGTTGTTGCCACAAGAGTGGCTCTTTTGGCACTGCTTCAGGTTGCAGCCCACCTCTATCTTCTACCTCTGGAACCTGCAGAGTTAAAAAAAAAATCCATGGTGCCAGACTTTTCTGTGAGGTAGAAGTGTAATTGCTGCAAAAGCACAGGCTAAGTGTAGCGGCTCCACTTCATGCTTAGCTCTCCATGGTAGTAACTTGCATTTGCTATGGGCAAGATAGATGAGCAGGGTGCAAGGTAGATTAACAGGTGCCATAAAATAGCACAGCTTTGTTTATTCTGGGCATACCTGTGTCTGATCCTTACTGTTTTGGCTTCAATCCTGTGAATCTCAGCAGGTCAATTTTCCCTGTCCTGTGTGTCAGCCTTCTCTGCAGAATGGTTGTGAGTCCCCCCCATAGCAAGACCTGGGAGTCCATAGTAGCAAAGCAAATCTGTGTAAATTAAGCCTGTCTCCCTTCAGTTAAGGAGGGGACACTGGAAGATCGGAGGATGGAGTCCAGGCTGAACTGGATTAGGAAAGCCAGGTGGAAGAACAGTGGCTTCCCAGACTCACATGAAGAACTGTCCAGGGAGAGGAACCCAATGGATAAAGGGAGTGTCCTACAGCAACAAATTCTGACGCTCACAGAGGAAGTCAAATCACAGAAGGTAAGTGTGATGGAGAGACTGCTGCTTCTAAGGCCAGGGCCCTGAGGCTGGTTGCAGGGACACCCTTATATGTTGGTGTTAGGCTGAGAAGTGCTCAGCAGGCACCAACAGGACCACTTGAAGCTCCTGGTGTTACCACTTTGTGTTTGTCTGATTGTGCCCAGCACAAGGGACGACCTTCAGCCATTGCTAGGAAGGGCAGCTAGCTGGAAGAGGGAGGTAAACCAAATCCATGTGTATTGTGCTGGTGTCTTGATTGTGCATCTCTGTTGCTCACTGAATGTATGAAGAGCAGTCCTAAATAGATACTGGGACACTGGCAAGAACTTCTAGGTGGAGTCATGCTGTTAACAACAGGTCATTCTTTTTGAACAGTGATCCACCATTAAGATGTGGTTTGACTGTTGAAGTTAGGGCATGAGTCACTAAGAGCTGTTTCTCACAAAAGGTACTGCTCATTATAAGCATGGAGCAATGCCAGGTTTTCCATGAGTGATGCTGGTAGCTCTTCCAGCAGAAGAGACAGGAGAGTCAGGTCACATGTTAGGCAGTCAGTTGCATCTTCGATTTGCTTTTTTAAGTGTCTGAGATGTCAAAGCCTGAATCAACAATGTGTGGCTGGGCAAGGTTCCATTCAGGTAGGATGGAATGATGGAGGACTCTGCAAAGGGAAGATTAAAACGGGTACTGCAATTTCCTCCTGGTATCACAGGTGGATGCAGACTGCATTATTTCACTCCCTCCCGTTTTACCACAGTGCTGACCAGATCTCCAGGTTCTCTGCTGGGCCTCCCGAGTGATTATAGGAAATCCAGAATTCAGACAATGTGAACAGGAGCTTTTCTGCTACAATCCAAGTAAAGTCAAGTCATCTGTGACCTGCTGCAGAGACCTATCTATGAGCAGAACTTCTCTACTGTGGTATCAATGTGGTTTTAAGATTTCTGCATTCAGTTTTCCTTCTGAAAGGAGTCAATTTCAAGATCTTGAGGACCTTTCACTGTTGAGTCTATGTTGCCATTGTCCTGGACAGCACTGTGATATGATGACTTTCCATTCCCTTTCCAGGAACTGGTTAAACTTCTCCACAAAGCTCTGGAGGCAGCTCAGCAGGAGAAGCGAGTATCTAGCATGTATCTCACTGCAGCAGAAGACAAGGACAGGCTGGAGCTGGTGCGCCACAAAGTGAGACAAATTGCAGATCTGACCAGTCGACTGGAAGCTCTTGAACAAGAAAAGAAGGAACTGGAGCAAATTCTGACTTTGAGAGACAGCCATATCCAGGAACTCAAGGAACATGTACAGCTTCTGATGGAGAAGAACCATGCCAAACAGGAAGTCATCATGGCCTTGACGGAACAGATGGCCCGAGAGCTCTCTGACCCTCTGCAAGAAGACAACACTGTCACTGCAGAGACATTGTATAAGCAGCAGGAGGAGATTGAACACCTGAAGGTGTGTGAGGTCTTTTGAGGGGCTCCCATTTCTGTGCCCTCAGGTTCTATGGGAGGGTGTTCCTTGTGGGAAGCACAGAATATCCTTCTGCTAGTTGCTCCATCTGTCTCCAGTGGAGGAAGGCTGGAAGTGGCTCACCTGATGCCAATAGGATGCTAAAAAGCATCTGGGTCAGTTTGAACTTCAGCTCAGAGCCTGTTTTGTTTGACTTTACGTCATTGTTCAGTGCCTGTCTCTTTCTTTGCTTTCTGTTGTTTCAGGGCTGCAGTCTTATCTGCTGCCTTCACTACCTTTGTTCCTCTGCATTTCTTTCTTGCAAACAGTTTCCCAGTTTCAGATCCATCCATATCTCTGTACAGTTACAATTACATGAGGTGGAGAATAGCCAAAAGAGCCACTTGCTGCATTGGGGGAGAGTGTTTTTGCTGCCAGCCATGGGGCTGAGGTTTGTTTAATTTAAAAACAAACCCAAACAAAATCAATCAACCAAACAAAACCTAAACAAAAGACATGTATTCTTCATCTTATTTAGGTGCTTCTTTAGCTTTTTATGACCTGGATGTCTCTGTGTTTTTCATGCATATACATGTATTTAGCATTTTCAAGTGTCTTGTTGATGTAGAATAGTCCTATTCAACGTTGTGCCTTGGTTTCCTTTGTAGGCAATATTTGTCCTGGGGAGACTTGTCTGCTCCCCAGAACACAAAATTTTTGAGATATTTTATTGTCCTTCATATAATCTGATGTCTCTGAATTGGGAGGAATTTTAAGCCCTTCAAGAACTCTCCCTGTGTGACTGCTTTCCTTCATGGCAGGATGATATAGATGCATACAGAACCCAAAACCAGTTTCTCAATTCGGAGATCCACCAGGTTACCCGACTCTGGACAAGTGTTGCTGAGAATGAAAAAGCCCTTCTTATGAAGGTAAGGCAAAATGACCTTTTTCCCTTGGTGTGAACTGTGACTGATTTATTTTCCAAGTTGGCACTGGAATGGATTTTGATCCACCAGGAATAAGCTTTCTTCTCACTGTCTCTTTTTAGTGTGACCTTTTTTCTGCTTTATGTTTTCTCAATTAAATGTGATCATTTTCATTTTTCAATAGAAATAGAATACCTGCAAAGCTTAGTCTTAATGGTTCTGTACCTTAATCCAGATTTCTGCATTTCAGCTTTGCTTTTGGATACAAATAAAAAAGCAACACTGTGTAGGCAATCAGAAAAGTTTCCTGAGAGCTGACAGATTGAGTCCTGGCTCAATCTAGTCATTGTTTCTCTGCTATGCCTGACACTGCCACATGACAACAGTTTTCATGTCCTGCAGTTACATCTGAGTTGTATGTTTTTTCAATTTTTTTTTCCTAGCCTTTTAAGTGTGCATGACCTGGTTAGTCTCAGACTTGTCTAATCCTACCTTCTGGTCCTGAACCACTTCCAGGGCTGTGGTGTGTGCTGGCATTTGTTCTGTGACTTTTGCTGAGGTTTTACTTCCCTAGGTTTTAAGGTAGCATTGTGAATGAGTGCTTTAGGTTGCTTAAAGAGTCACTGGCAAAGTTGTAGGCCAAAGCAGGTTTAATGTTAAAGTGGAAGCATGACAAAGTTTGTTGGCAAGGTTTGCTCTACAAGCACACACAGGAAAAATAGTACTAAAACGTGAGATCAATCAATCTACAACTAAAATCAGTCAAAAATTATCTATGTGGAGGCTGGGGATGGAAAAATGTGAGGATAGGAAATGGTAAGGGTAAAAGGAATATAAGGGAGACCCTCCCATTGAATCACAAGGTTCAGCATGGACCCCTTGCCAAACTGAACCTGGTGAACAGTTTAGGTCTAAAGGTTTAACAGCATTAAGCTTAGCAGCACTTAATCAATAGTTTAGTTTAACCAATGAAACGAAAGGTTCATACAGAATTTATTACAGCACAACAGTAACTCATTTACAGGCCTAACTTACTTACGAATCTATGGTACTTAACAGTCTAGGAGAGCAATAGTCATAGTGCATTTGCTGTACCATATTCACACTTACACACACACAGATCTAAAGAAGTATGTACAAGGTATATACCTGTGAATATTTCCCCTACAGTTCAGTGAAGTACTCATGCTGGCTGACTTTGCATCTTCTCAAAAGGCAGAGTTGAGCCTCAAGGAGTGAGGGTACCAGCCCAGGATTCATGATCATTGTTTGGTGGTGGTCCTCCAACTATAGCAAACTTGAGAGTTCTCTGGCTCTGAGAGGTGTCCCATTCAGAGTCAGGCCACTGGTGACAGCCCACTGCAGTCCAGGAGAGTGCAAAGGGTCTCTGTTAGGGTCTCAAGAGAGTGAGCTTTAGTCATAGTAGTTTTGCATCCTGGCTGCAATTTGGGTTGGTAGCTTTCTTGGAAAGTTTGGTAACAAAAATATTATTCCACTTGGGTTTGCAAGGAAAAAAGTTTCCATTGCTGTTCATTAAAAACTAGGAGCTTGTTAGACAGTAGAAATTCCTGGTAGCAGACAATGTTTCTGGTAAGCTCAGGAGGAGCTTAGCTCAGGTGCTGTTCATCAAGGCTGAAGCCTAATGAGTGTTTATGAGATCACAGAGTGGCCTGAGGTGGGGGATGCACCATCACAGGTATGTCTCAACAGTCATGGGTTCTGCAACATGACAAAAATCTGCTTCTGAAGTGTTATTGCCATTCTTAATCTGTTTGCTTTCCAGTTCTTTGAAACTCTGCCTGCCTCTTAAGTTACTGCGTTTTCTGATCCTGAAACTGCTGTAACCTTCAGAAAGCATGCTCAATGTGAGGCAAAATGCTGATTAAAGTGGTTGTATGAAAGTATCCCATGCTCCTTTCTGTCCTTTCTATATGCAACCTAATTCTCTTTGTGGTTTCTGTTTTATTCTTGTTTTCAACTGCTGCTTCCCACTGAACAGGAGTCTTCACTGAGCTTCCTTTGAGACACTGGGTGAGTCCTGTCACCTCTGTGGCCTCAGTCCCCAACTTGTGAAGTGGGCTAACAGTCATCATTCATTTTTTCTGTGTTGTGTGCCCAGGAGTATGGTGGTGGCAGATACTGTCCTGGTGTTTGAACTCAACTGGGCTTCCTGTGCTTGAGAAACGACGTGTGCCAGTGTCATGAGACTGGGCATGCTGAAGGGGCATGTGGTTGCCTAGTCTGTGATTCTACCATGTATCCTGAAAATGGTACACTTAGAGCTTAGCCTCGAAAGTAGTATGTTTTGTCAGGATACAGCTCAGTGTGGTGTAGAGAACTTGTATGAGTGGCTGGGAAAAAGGCCGGAGAGAATTCAGATGCAGTGGTGGCTGTTGGATTGTGTCCTTCGTTGGGCTGGCTGGGATGTGCCCATCCACTGATGCAATACAGTAGCTAAAGTAGATGATGATGTACTAGGTCTCTCACTCAATAAGCAACCTCTGTTGCATGCTAGTCCTGCAGCACGTATTTGTTGACAGACCACAGCGATTCATTTACATCTGCAATCCAGTGACTGCAGAAAATTACTGAATGTGTTTTCTGAGGCTTTGCTGTTTAGGTGTCATTGCTTTATGTGCAGACCAGGCCAGTAGAGAGCAGTGGCAATGCAGGAAGAACTGCCACTGAGCTGGCTCTTTCCTTCTTGTTTCTCCATCAGTGTGCCTGCCTGCAAGCAAGAAACTGCCAGATGGAGAGCAAATACCTGACAGTCTTGCGGAAGCTGCAGGAGGCTGTGCCTGGCCTGCCCAGCTCCCATGCTGAGTTGGTGAAAAACCTCATCCAGGATGCACTCCAGTGGGATGTGAAGGAAGAAGCAGAAGGAAGTTTTAACTTGAACCCTGTAAGGTGAGAGTCAAGAGCATGGGAATATTCACACCCTTGTAGAAGCCTGTCTGTGAAGGCGAATGTGCAGACAAGAGAGGTTTGGGAACATTTTTATAGAAGGGACTTGGAGCTATAACATAGCAGAGGAAGTTGAGGAGGCTGGTTTGGTTTGGTGGTGTAGAGACCATGAATATCTGATAGCAGCATGCCAGCGTAGGTAGGGAATGTTAAAGATGGTATTGTTAAACTTTTCTTGGAAATGGTAGACAGTGTGGCAAGTGATGACAGCCATGGATTGCCTGGGAGTTAAATATTGGACATGAGGATAAATTCCGTCTGTAGGAGAGGAGGCCACCTGGGAGCTGGAGCATCTCTGTCCTTAGGGGTTTTCTAGTCCTAGCCATATAAAGCCACCATTGCCCTGTGCTGTTCTGGGGACAGTCTTGCAGTCTTACTTCCAGGTGGCACTGGAAGCCTCCAGAGAGCCTTGCCACAAGCACTGCTGGTGTCCCTACATTTGTGTTTATGCCTTCCTGCCCAGTCAGGGTCCCTGTTCTGTAGCAGTTCCCACTGTATCTGTTCATTCAGTCTCACAGTTTCTCCAGGTAGCTTTGGAGATGAAACCTCTAGGCCAGGCTTGGTCTCTCTCTCAAGAATATGGTGTCCTACAAGTATCCCACACTGTGAACAGATGGTTCACAAACCCTCAACGAATTGTACTATCAGTACTCCTGTTGTGTTCCAAACAGTAGGAGATTTACACTGTGTACAGGGATACATCAGAAGGGGCTGTGGTTCTCTGCTCTTTGGTGTGAAGCCCCAAAGCTTTTGCAGTCCCTTCCTACAAAACTGTCTCTGCCCTAGGATGTGGTGGATGGAGAAGGTGCACAGAATGAGCTAAATACTCCCTTAGGAGCTGGTGAGCTGATGAGAGGGGGCTGGGAAGCTAGTGAGAGAGGTCTGACAAGGCTGGGCTGCAGCTCAGAGGAAAGTTACACTTGAGTCTATGTGTGTACACCATTACTGCAGGCCTCCATTTATCTTCAAGGCTGTGAAACAGTGGGCATGGCAAGCTGTCACATGCAGCTGCCAGAGAAGTGAAGGAGGAATACCTGTGCTCTGACAAGGGTGATGGAACCTGGCAGCAGATGGTAGCTGGCATGACCCCAAGCAGTGTCCTTTGCACAGGTAGTAGCCCTGTCATTTGAACTAACCGCTGCCTTGTGTTCCTCCAGTGAGTATGATGAGTATGGGTTTATGACGGTACCTGACTATGAAATTGAGGACTGGAAACTCCTGGCCAAAATCCAAGCCTTGGAGATAAAGTCCAACAAACTGCGGAGTCAGGAAATAGTGGAGAAGCCCCTCCGTGACAGGTGGAACAGCATTGGAGAGCTGAACCCCTCTGCAGAGCTGAAGAGCCTGATCCGAAGTGGCATTCCAGTGGAGCATCGGCAGCGGGTGTGGAGGTGGATTGTCAGCCGGCACTGCAGCCATCTGCCTGACCACTACCAGCGGCTGCTGCAGCAGAGCAAGAGCACTGAGCACCCTGCCTACCGCCAGATTGAGCTCGACCTGCCCCGCACCCTGACCAACAATAAGCATTTTTCCTCTCCCACCTCCCAGCTCATTCCCAAGCTCCGGAGGGTATTGTTGGCATTCTCCTGGCACAATCCTGCCATTGGATACTGCCAGGGACTGAACAGGTATGATGCTCCTCCTTATGGGATAGCACTGAAAAGGTGTAGACATATATACTCTAGGCTGTGATTCAAGCAGCCCCAGGCTCTCGCCTCGCTAGAGTTCTGTTCTGGTATTCCAGGTATTTTCCTGCAGTTCTGCATTTGGTGTCTTTTTTCATCCAGTGTTGTTGCTGGGATCCAGGAAGCAGCAGGATGCACTTGTTTAGCGTCTCTATAGCTAGAGAATAGGAAGGAACAGCTATAGAAGGTAGAGTGAGGCAGTCCCAGAATAACAGTGTGAGGCTGGGGCCAAATTTTTAAGTTGTAATGTACTCCGCAGAACTCCTTGGTGATTCCCCAGTTCTCTGTGAAGCATTGGAGGAAATGTGAAGTTGATGCCTGAAATTCCTGGAAAAGACTCTCAACTCTCAAAACAACATTAGTGGAGAAAGATAGAAATGTACCTTTATTTAGAAGCTCCTAGGTGCACACCGAAGCATGTGCACACCTGGTTCAGAGATGTTATAGTTTTTACAGTTTTCAATAATTGGCATATCTGATATCTATAGCCAACCTGGGTACCAATTTCCCTTGGTGCCTCGTCCGTACAGGTCCTCAGAACTGCCCCTTGGAGAGGCTCCAAGGGCCCTGGGCCCTTGAAGCTGTCTTACAGCTGTTTCTTCAAAACATCATTACCTTGGGAAAGCTTAAGAATGTGTGAAAAAATATTTCAGTAACTTCTAACATCACGTCATATGTTAGCAACCCAGGAAAACCTATATAATTCTAAAACCTCTAAAAATCTACAAAATACACACTAAAACCGTTAGGCATCAAGGTGTTAAGATACAAGGGAGTTGCAGCAAATGACTCAAGGAGAGGCTGAGGAAAATGAGGTGGTTCTTTCTGGAGAAGAGTAGGTTCTGGGAACCCAAAAGCTTCTTTCACTTCCCAAAGAAGGCCATAGGAAAAATAAACCCAGACTTGTTACAATTGTGCTACCAAGTAAAAAAAGCCACCAGGCACAAGCTGCAATAAGGTAATTTCTAGTTGGACATTTTCACATGAGGAAAGTCTATTTCTGTTGTTTTTTGTGTGGTCTTCAGGAAGACATTTTCCACCCCAGAGAAGCCTTGATATTAGATATCTTTCCAGTCTGTCTGAAAGGGGTAAATCAGAGCTGAAGGAGGTAAGAGCTGCAAAAGAATGTATGGGAAGGTGAACTATGTCACATAATGTGGAGTAACTCTGAGTGAGATTTTTCTGGTATTGAAATAGCCAAAATCAGCACACTACTAACTTCAGCAGATTTACAGAACATTCCATTAGCTGGGAAACCTAGTTTTGTCACACCAGTTCCATATTTTCTGACAGGCACATGGTTCCTATAGTTCCTTCAGAAACATGCAGAATAGATGTCTTGACTCTCTGTTCAGCTGTCCTCACACATTTGATATTTTGTATGTAGATGGAGACTTGCTAGAAAGAGTCTTGTATTCTTCTGTTCTTGTGCTAACTGATGACGTCTCCTGCAGCTTCACCATATCTTCTCCATTACAGATTGGCAGCTGTTGCCCTCCTGGTCTTGGAAGACGAGGAAACTGCTTTCTGGTGCCTAGTCCATATTGTGGAGAATCTAATGCCTCCAGACTACTACAGTGACACACTGATAACATCACAGGTGAGCTGACCACCCTCACATCTACTTGGACCCTCATACAGTGATTTACAATAAAGGTTTAAAAGCAAGCAGTCAGCTTGTAATATGTTTGATTTCTTGCAGGACAGTGGTACCACTTTGCAATTCCTTCCTGAGAGTACAAAAATGTTACACACAGAGGAGCAGCAAAGTTATGCCCAGCACTAGAAAATTGGGTACCACTCCTGAGTAATGGCTGGAAAGTCAGCTTAGTCAGAGGAAGGTGCCCATTAATTACAGTTACTTATTTTGAGGCAGGCTTAGGTGAAGCAGCAAACTGACATACGTAGAACTAAGTATGAAGAAAGACACCATTCTGCAGCCTTTCAGATACTTTTTTTGAAACTGTGTTCTGTCTTTGGAGTGCCACATGCAGGTGGATGAAAATACCAGAATTTTTATATTCACTGTACTTCCTTCAGTTCACAGTCAAATACAGTGTTAGTTGTTGCTTTGGGGCTCTCTGCAGATCAGAAGGCCCTCTGGCCATTTAATGTCAAATGTTACGCTGTGAGTAAATTACCCACCTGGTTCAAAGTCACTGGATTTCAATGTTTTCAAGATGCCTTGTATCAGATATACTCCATCTTATCAGGCAGAGACAAGATAAATCCTGTATACTTCAATGGCATTGTAATTGTGTGCCTGTAACACCTGCACCAATCAGTGCCCAGCCTAGTGAGCCTGGCCATGACCTTGGGGTCTTTTTAGTGTGTGATACTTTCAGAAGGAAGAGGGTTTGTTGGGGTACAAAGGATGCTCTGCTCTTCCTGGGGTGTGGTTCGCTAGAAGGCAGCACCAAGTGATGACTCTGACACGCAAGGGCTGATGTCCTGTTGCATCTCTCCTCTCTTTCAATACTAGGTCTGCTATTGACTAGGACTTTATTTTCTTTTTTGTCAATTTTAGGTAGATCAGAGAGTCTTTAAAGACTTCCTGTCTGAGAAGCTGCCTCGCCTCATGACTCATTTTGAGCAGTATCAGATTGATGTCTCACTCATCACCTTCAACTGGTTTCTAGTGGCCTTTGTGGACAGCCTGGTCAGCGACATCCTCCTGCGAGTGTGGGATGCCTTCTTGTATGAGGGAACTAAGGTACAATTCTCAGTCTAGGCCTCTCTCATATCTTCACCACGTCTATGACACGATGGTAGGGTGATGGACATACATATGTATCAAAGAGATGTGAGGTTGAACTCCTTATCCTAGCCTGCCTGTTTGGTGGCATGCCTTGCTGTCTCCCAGTCTCTTGTGCTGTCTGTGCACTTGCTGCCAGTAGGCAGACCTAATCCCTGGTACTGTGCACAGTATAACCATGGCCCTTTCTACCAGGTAGTTGTGGTATGAAATAGCTCTCTAATAGTCTGTTGCATCTCCTGATCTGTGACCTGGACAAAACTGAGAGTACGACAGATACTAGGAGCATAAGACAGGCAGTTAGTCTCTGAAAATGTGAGTCCCACATTGCTCCTGTGCATAGGGATAACTGGAGAACCCTTGTGAAATCCCAGTGGTGTCCTTTTGTAGGACCTGTTATTCTCTGGGTCTGTAAATTAGCTCTCAGAGGGTCATTCTCTTGAAATTAATTCTGTATGTGTTTAGGCCTACCCTAATGCAGCCTGTTGAGATTAGGAGTACCCCAGAGTCGAGCCTGTACTGCAGTGCTGTGTGACCAATCCCATCTTTTATGCCAGGGGGCCCTGATCCCTTAGCTGCTTAAAATTTGTCAACTCAAATGCGTTTCAACCCTCCAGGTCATTTTCCGCTATGCTCTTGCAATTTTCAAGTACAACGAAGAGGAAATCCTGAGAATTCATGACAGTGTGGAGATCTACCAGTACCTACGTTTTTTCACAAGAATGATCATGGATGGCAGGTAGGACTGTGAGCTGTAGACAACCTTCCATCCTGTATTTGTACTTGCTTGCCTGTTAGGTCAGCCTAACAAGAGTTGTGACTGATTTATTAAGAGGGATGCATATGCATTGACAGTCCATCAGACATGGGTCAGTTTGTCTGGTTTTGACTCTCCCTTCATGTTGTTACATATAATATTTTTGGTCTGGGCAAAGGCACGCTACAGCAGAGCAAACCACAGAGTCTGTGTCAGCCTCCTTTTTGTAGCAACTGGAACATGTTCTACTGCTTGCTGGGTTTTCTTTCAGCTGTTGATGGGGTATTTGGGTACACAGCACAACTCACAGCCTTAAATGGCAACACATATCTGAGATGAAGATCTCAGTGTTCAGAAGAGCTCAACATCAGGAATATTCCTTCCCGAGAGGCCATTGGAATTGGCATCTGATCCGCTGTCTCTTGACAGTGGCTGCACTCTGGTATCTTAAAAGGTGGTGTGGCATTTGTGTATTCAAAGTACTGCTTGGGTTGGTGATTATGTGAGAAGGAATTGCCTGTGATTCCTTTGAGACTCTGCTGCTTGGTGACACTGAGCTCACAGAGCTAAGTCTGAGGCCCTGCTCTTTGCCTACCCCAGGATAGTCTTGGTGTGTCTGTTACATTACCAGATGGTGAATCGGTTGACCAGACTTGTCTTTTCCATTGTAGGAAGCTGATGAACATTGCCTTCAATGACTTAAACCCTTTCCCCATGAAACTGCTGAGGAACCGTCGGTCAATGCACAGGGAAGAGCTGGAGGCAGAGCTGTGCGAATTGGAACAGATCAAGGCAGCCTATGTAAAAGAGAGAGCAGAGCAGGGGCCTCAGGACCTGAAGGAGGTTGCTAGTGAAGAGGAAGAAGAGATTTAGCAAAAATAGAGTTTGTCATCACTTCCTTCCCATCTTGCAGAAAGTCATCAGTAGCAACTGTCTGTAAGAGATGGACTAGGAGGGGAAGGGTAGTGACAGCAGAAGTTCATCTGCCCAGGAAGCAAGGCTGTAGTTACATGATCATTTGGGGATAAAGTCAGACTTCGTAATGGATTGGAAGGTGTCAGAGGAGTTTTATTCTATTCTTTTCTGTGCTTCTCCCCATTCAGCCCACTCTGTCCTGAGAGTTCAGGTTTAAAGCTGAGGCTGCATAGGAAAAATAATTTGTTGTGTGATGACAGAAATTGATGTGGTGCAAAGACCCAACCAGGCAGGGCTTTTCTACATTTTCTGATGGAGGCTTGAGTGAGATCCTTATGTACAAGTATAATCACTCAAAATAATGAAGTGAAAACCCTCCCTCATGGGTACCTAGAGCTTCTGAATTGGTCAAGAAGAAAACCCCCTCTTTAAAGGCATGCTGCCTTCAGTGGCTAGCCTGCCAGGAGAGTGTGTGTTTAATGTTGCAGTTACTGAGTGAAGACACTCTCTCCAGATAAGTGTTGGGTCTCAGGAAGTCCTGGAAGCTGGAGGACATCATCCCATGGGATTCAGGCTGGGACAAGGGAAATGGGTTGTGGGAGCGTGGAGTTACCTCTCCAGTTTGCTTCCTGTGAAAGTCCATGGGAGCACAAGTTGTGTCTCCCCATCTGGCTGTAAAATGCTGGAAGTTATCTCTCCTCTTTGTTTAGCTTTGAGCAGAATCATCTATGGATTAGCCTGACACTGGTAGCACTCTGCCTTCTGGAGGTGAGTTAGCTCCATAGAGGAACTCTCATCTCACTGTGAAACCAACTGCAGCCTGCATTCAGGCAGGGCCTAACATTATCTGACTTTTACTGGGCTGAGTGGGTCTCCTGATTGCCTCACAGTTGTCCAGGATGAGTGTGTGGCTATGTCTTTCTGCCCCACAGTTAGGTCTCCTGTACTGATGTCCCTATCTCTGACTTCCATTCATAATGGGAGGGACAAGGTCTTTTCTGTAGGAGTTTACAATATTTAAGGTATTTTACCCCTGGCATATGACACTGTGGGAGTGAACCTGCAAACCACAGGGACTAAATCACAAAAGATGACTTGATATTCTTTAGAAAAGACATTTAGTTCCCCTGACCCAAGAAGCTGGCCACCATGGGTCTAGCACACAGAGATGCCCTGTCTGCCTTTTGGAATGGGGTCTGATAACCTTCTCTGCTGCCTCCTAGGCTCATCCATCCCCTGGGCTATATGCTCTGCTTGTGCAGCTGAGTCCTCCACAGACCCAGGATGAGTCAAGTGCTTTTGATAAATGCAACTTCTTTTCCCTAGCATAGTGCCAAACCCTGCTGCCCCACTTTTCTACTGAGTGGTGCTTTATTCCAGGTGTGCCTGCAGTGCTGGCACTGACCAGATGCAACAAACCCTGCTGCAACAGGTGCTCTGCTCTATGTGTTTAGACCGACCTTGAACCCAAGTGGATTATACCTCCTTTAAATATCTTGTGGTTGACAACCCAGCCCTTCAAGCTGTCAGTGCTTGCAGAGGAAGAAAAAGGAGGCATTCATAGCCCATAGTGTTCTCAGCCTGGTGCCACAGACTCCGGTGGAGACAGCACCAGCCACTATTCACTTGACATGCATGGTCTGCCTCAACTCTGCCTTAAGCACAACTGGACAAGGCAGCCAGTTACAATGAATTGTAGAAGACTGAGATGGGGGAGAGCTGTGGAGACCAACCACACAGTACGGAAGTAGTCAAAGTGGAAATGATGTTTTGGGAAGAGTGGATAGTTCACCCGCATGTCACTGAGAGCTGCATGCATTGAATATGTAGGGTGAGTAGAAAATGTTACTGGAATCATACCACAATACTGCAAAAGAATGCATTTGTTTTAAAATTATGTTACCTACCTAGGGAAGCCTAAAAGGCAGAAGGTTTTTCCTCACAGATGATATTGCTAATCTGATTTACTCATACTCTTATGTGCATGAGTGTCCGCAAGTACAGATTTTTGCTACTGTTACAGACATGATCTTCTAAATCAAGACCATGAAAATTAGAAGTTTACTTACAATTTTATTTTTTTCTAGAGCTTTCTGCAACAGCTTAAAAATCTTTCCTCCTGACTTGTCCTTATGTTTATTTAAAAAAGCATTTTAAACATGTATTATTAGACCAAAACATAGCCTGACACATGTCTATGGTATAAAATAAACATTGGTCTGTTTGGTATATAATGATCTGTTAAAAAATAAACTCCTCTGAAGTATACATAAGAACCAAGGTGTTGTTCCTGATGGGAAATTCTGAAAATAATTTTTAATTGAAATCAGAAGGGAAGGACATCTCAAGATTGTTAAGTTTCTTTTCTTTTGTATGTTCACCAGCTCTTGGTTTTCTTCACACATGTATTTGATGAGGGCTATTTTGTCTACTCATATTGCTAACTAGTCCCTTGTGGTCGTTCTTTACTAAAATGTGGTGGATGCTGGAATATTTGCAAGGCGTGGTACAGACCTGCACCTTGAAGCCAAACTCACATGTCCTACTCTACTTCCCTAGTGCTTCACAAACTTTAGGGGTACTGAAAAGCACTGAACTCGGGTCACAAGATGCCAGCTGGGCCCAGAGGTTAGCTTTGTCCAATGCAAATCAGTACCAGTTAATGCCAGAGATGTTATGAACAGAGGTTACTGCTGCATGAAGTTCCAAAGACGACTTCTGCTGCCATTGCCAACTGTTTTGGCTGGGAAACAGTTTTACCTGATTGTGCAGCCCAGCAGCTCCTCCTGCCTGTGCTGGCACCTATGGATGAACCAGGTGTCCCTACCCAGTGCCAGTCTTTGCTGAGTTTTGCTGTATGCTAATAGTACTTGTTAAATTAAACTTTCTGTCTCTGCATTAATCTAAACCTTGGAATACCAGCTCCAAACTTAAAAAGGATGGTTTTGATTTCCACACCCACCCTCTGTCCTAAAATGTGCCATTAATCTGTAGCTCACCTTGTTACTGGACCTTGGGACCATCTAGAGTTTATAGGTTTTGACAGGATAAATTGGTGGAAAGTGGCCAAACACAAAGCCACTGCTGGCTCAGTAAGTCTCTGAGCTGCAAACAGGTAGAGGTCATGAGGGCTTCCCTTCTCCCCTGCTTTTTGTCCCTTGTGGGTATGACAGTGTGTGTGTATCTCTTAAGATCTGAGGTGATTGATGAATGCATCTTTAAGGACCAGAGAGGCACCTATAAAATGTGAGATGCCTTGTAACCAGTAGAATCTTTCCATGTATGTGAGGTGAACTACTGACCAATAGAGTACTGGCATGTTATATGTAGGGGTACATAAAAGTGAAGCTGTTACTAAAAATAAAGTCCTTTCTCTTTGGTGAACCTTCTGATCACACTGCAGCCTGAGTGTCTTTGCCTACTTGACTGCTGCTAAGATAATCTACATTACCCCAAGAAAGGGTGACCCCATTAAATGGTGACCCTGATGGGCCAATGAGGGGTC
>JAOXXN010000364.1:40699949-40713879 GCA_026770055.1 Myrmophylax atrothorax
GTCTGAGGTATGTACTGCACTGCTTCCCAGCCATGCCTTGGTGCTGGCTAGGTAAGAGCAGAAAGTTTTGGAGCAGTCTGCTTAGCAGATGTTGTGTTGCCGAGATTCATCAAGAAGCAAGATGCAGCAAGAATAACACCTCTCTGACTGAAAAAGGGGCCAACAGTCTGCTTAAAGCAGAGACATTGAAACCAAGACCCTGGGCCTATAGGAAAAATGCAGAAGCCTAGTTTGGGAGCAGGTAGCAGATGTCTTCCTACTTCAACATAATCTATTTGGGGACAGCTGAGTGAGGAGAGGGGTAGTACTTTTTATGTAGCTCTCTTGTACAGCCTGTTCTGTATGGAGCCATGCCATGAAATTTATGATGCATATAGCTGGTTCTCAGGCAGAAAACCAGCAGTATTTCATGGTATGTTAGTTGCCTTATTTGCAATCATGTCTTTACTGTTTCCTTTGTACGAGTACTGGGGTACTGGGAATGGGAACGTATCCGCTGTTTCCAATACACGGCTTGGTGTTCAGTGCAAGGCAGTAGTGAAGCTGATTTCATGTACAGCAACTTCTGGATCTAAGCATTATCTAATTGCCATTGGCAGAGACAAGACAGTGGAAAGGGCTATTTGGGTCTCCCAGAGTGTGTCTTCTTACTGTTTGTCATCAAGTTTTCCTGTGAAAGTGGGAGCCTGTGTGGCCAGGGCCAGGAGGAGGTTGGTAAGAAGATCCTGAAGCGTGGTTGAGCCTTGAATGGGGGGAAGAAGGTGGAAAGCTCTATCAGGGCCTCAGCAGTTTTTGAAGAACTTAGAGAAGTTACTTGTACATCAGGGTCTCTTGCTTGCCACAGAAAAATGGAGGAGAATGGGATGCTGTGGAGGTGCCTCTGCCTCCTGCTCTAGGAAGAGTTTTGCATGTAGCTCCCTGTGGCACCCATAGTGTCAGCTCTGATGATGCCATGGCCCCCCAATGTGCCCTCCCCCCAACAGTGAGAGACCCTATTTTCAAATACTAGGCAAGGATGGAGCATGGAAAGGGTGAGATGAACATGGAAATGTGTCAGCACGGCATGGCTTTGACAAGCTAGTCTGATGTGAAATTAACTGAAGTGGAGCATGGAGATAATCAGGGAATCCTGAAGGCCTGTACTGTGCTGCAGGACTGAGGGTGGGAGATGATTCAAGATGGGCTGGCTTCCAGGAGTGAATGGTGGGAAGTGCTGCAGGTGGCCTGCTCACTGCCAAGAAACTGGTTTGTATCTTCAAGGGAGATGGTTGACTAGCTGGCATTTTCAGAAGAAAAGAGGAGAGACCTGTTCTCTCTTCCTGGTACAGAAATACTGTAGATAACATTACACTCTTCCACAACAGGCACTCAGGAGCTACTCAAGCACAGCTCTGTAGAGAAGCTCAGCTCAGATCTTCATACCCTCTCTCTCTGGGCTGCTGCTTGGCTCTTCTTAAGTGCGTCTCACTGCAGCTGTGTTCGGAAGTGGCATCCTGTACTTTTGCATTGCAGACCTACCATGGCACTTTGGGCCAAATCACAGTTTCTTCTGGGAGGAGGAGATGTATCAGAACCTGGTATTTCCTTGCTCTCGTAAGTTGAGGGGACCACACAGCATTCAGAGCTGCCTTCTCCGACACCTGTGTAAGGAGACAACCTGCGTTTGGCCTCCTGCCCCAGCACAGGTTCTCTGAGCACTGGATGGGAGATGCTGTGAAAACTATTTTTCCCCACTCTTTCTGGACCACAAGCACTTTTTGCTCTGCAAAAAGCTGTTTGTAGTGTTTTCTGCTCTCCTTGTTGAGAGGAAGGAGTGGAGATGCGTCTCATCCCTCTGGTCAGTTCCCCTTCTCCTTCTTCATCCCTGAAGAGTCTACAATTGCACTCAGATTGTTTCTCACAGGTACCCATATGGCATCATGTCTTACCACCACGGAGAGTGGATGGTTGATATTGAAGCACCACATAAGGAATGAAAAAACCAACCTCTTCCTTACAGAAGGGTAGAGGGAAGAGGAGAAGAAGTGAATCAGAAAACATGATTTAAAAAACCCCAAGGATGAGACTTGTAGCTGTAGACTTGAGGCCCCCTCTGTCCTACCATGCAAGCACAGGAGCCGTGCAAAGAGGCTGGGCTAGAACTGCTGATGGAAGAGGGCTGCCAGTGGCCTGTAACCAGTTCCTACATTGTCCTGACAGCAGTGAATGGGGAGATGTAGGCAAGCTAGTTGAAGGTGAACTGCATTGTGGCCCTGCTTGGGAGATAAGTGTTTCTGTAGTCCTTTTAACAACTGTACACCCGCCCATGCATTTGTACAAGGCCTGCATTTATGCATAACATTTGGTGTATTGAAAGCTCTGATGGAGAGCCTCTAGGTATGGTGACCTCTTTCCTTTGCAAAGATATTCTAGTAGGCACTACAGCTTGCACTAATAGCTGAGATCTGTCAGAGCCCTGGCCACACTGTGTTTATTAAGGGCCAGCTGGAAGTTCGTCTCTTGCTGAGGAACAGCATCTTGTCTGCCACATGGCTTGTAGCAGACAAGCTATGCACACAGGGGCTTATTTTACCTAGTGAAGATGTGAGGTTTTTCAGTTGTAAATTGTAAGGCTTCAGTATGGTTTGATGGCACACTGCCCTTGACTTTCTCCAATTTGGCTTCTTGTTCAGATCGGGACTATTATGAGCATTAGATCAAGGAGGATGTGGGTTTGACTAACCAAGTCATGAGAGTTTCAGGGGCGGAGCCTTATGACCACTTCAGCAGCCTGTAATGTAGAACACTCCTCCACACTTCCTTCCAAATATGTTTTTCCTATGTCTGTATGCCTGCTTTATTTGTGATCAGCATCTCCCACTGTGCCAGATGCTGATGCTGCACCTATTCAGGCTGTTTTTCACCATATTTTATGCAAGACCGTATTATTTATCCTCTTTGTTGTGTCTGCAGTAGAGTTGAGGGACACTGTTCTCCTGTGATTGTTTTTGCCAATTTTATAACATTCCCAGTCATATTTTGCCTTGCTCTCCAAATTGTCCTTAGTGAACTTGAATTCTACAGTTTGAGATAGGAGGGAAATGTTTTTCCTAAGTACTGTTTAAACTTGGTCATTTAATTCCTTTTCTTATCTTTATTTCTTATTCACCATTAACCTTGGTAGTCTGCATGGAATGTCAGTATCTTGGTGTGTGTTCCTGTTCTCAGTAGAAATGGTATTGCTATAGTTGCTCTTGTGTGCTTGGTGATTTCTTTCTGCGGAAAAGCCTTGAACTTCCAGACCACACACACCTTCTCCCAATTCAAGAGCAGTTTAGGTAGAAGTTCCTTGCACCCAGGCAATTGATTTCTTATTGTAAAAAGGAAGTGCTGTGTGCAAACAACACAGTGATTTTTTTCCCCTGATGTGAATAAACCTAACCTCTAAAGCTGTAAGGAATGTGAAGTTTGAGAATGCTGCACCTCTGGGGCTGTTTGGGGAGCTAGGCAACTGCAGATGACCTCAACTTGCTTTCCACCTGTGAACATCCTCGCTTCCAAAATTAGCTTTCAGGATTGCTGCTTTCTTTTTCAAATAACTTCCATTTCTTTGTTTTTGTTTGGGATAGCTAGCTCTCACTGTATCAAAGATCCTTTGCACCTAATGTTTTCTGCAGAACAAATTTAATCAGCTAAGAATATGGACAAATGTAGTGCTAACATAGGTAAAACATGCCAAGGTGAAAGAGAGCAATAAGTATTACTGCAAAAGCAGCTGGTGATCTCCCAGAAATGATTGCACTGAGCTCACTGCCATTGAGTGCATGCATGCTTCCCTTCAACCATTTGCCCATGTGAGCTGTCTAAGCCTTACCATAACTCAAAATCTGCTTGGATGGGTTCCCTTGTCAAACTGGAGTATCACTGATCCAGCATCACTGATAATACCATTCACTAAATGTACATTGAAAATATTCATGTGAGGCAAACCCATGCCCTCTCCTGGTCTTTGCCCATACTCCCAGCTGATTGTGTGGGAGACTCTTTCATCCATAACCTTCTTGCCTCATCTGTACTTTTTTTTGAGCCATAGAATCTTCTCACCACCCTCATCATGTGCCTTTTACAGTCTAAAACTTGTGGATGGGGCAGGATTCAATAGTCTTAATAGCCTTTTCTGACCAACACTGGTAATTTTCTACTTGAAAATAGCAGGTTGAGGGATGTGATTCTCCCAGTCTACTCTGCTCTTGTGAGACCTCACCTAGAATACTCTGAACAGCTTTGTTGCCCCAAAATAAGGACATGAAACTGTTGGAGCAAGTCTAGAGGAGGGTCACAAAGTTCATAAGAGGACTAGAACACCTCCCCTGTGAAGACAGGCTGAGAAAGCTGGGGCTATGGAGACCTCATAGCAGCCTTCCAGTATCTGAAGGAGACCTACAAGACAGCTGGAGATGGATTCTTGGTCAGGAACTGTAGTGATAGGACAAGGAGTAATGGGTACAAACTGAAAGAGGGAAAATGTAGGTTAGATATACAGGAGCAATTCTTTCCTCTGAGGACCATGATGAACTGAAACAGGTGGCCCAGGGAGGTTGTCGATGCCCCAACCCTGTCAGTATTCAAGGCCAGGTTGGATGGGGCCCTGAGAAACACGGTCTGGCGGGAGGGGCCCCTGCCATGGGCAGAACAAGGTGGTGCATAAGGTCACTTCCAACCCATAATTCTATGAAATCAGTTACATCAGTTTCTTTAAGCTTCACTATTCTTTGTGGGAAGGGATTCTCGTGTTTAGCATCCTTTATCTTCTCATTTAAACACCATTTAAAATGCTGTCTGTCAAAGGGCTGTAGGACAGTTTTAAATCATACATGCAGAACATAATTGTCAGTGGGAAAACAGGTGACTGTAACTATTCCTATGATCAGTCAAATTTCTTTTTGCTGTTCATATGAGCAAAATTTAGGCTCCTTTTTGGTTCTAAACCACCTGACTGCTAAACAGAGACTCATTCACTCACCATTTTTCAGGCTTTCCTCACTCAAGATGTTGTTATCTTTCATGCTTCCTGACCTCTTTCCTACCAGGATTCATCTCCTCTTCGACTTCTGTCATCTGGCCCTGCCCGAGTGATAGGGACTGCTGGGCATGCACAGCCCAGCTGGCTGGTGATGGTGAGAGCTGTCATTTCTTCCCTGCACTCTCCTCTCTCTATCAGAGACAGGGTGCAGCAGGGTGCAGAGACACGTTATGCCAAAGAGATGAAGGCCAGCAGAGAAAACTGTCTGCCATTTGCTGGTTGAGGGTTGGTGTGAGCAGCCCAAAAGGGGAAGAGTGAGCCAGTGGTGGGGAGAGAAGAGTGAGGGTCTGCAAGCCTTGCCAGGGTGACCAGTTCTTATGTCTCAGGTGATTGTGTTTCTCCCTTTGCAGATGTCGTGGCACCCACCGTACCGCAGCTCCAAATTCCGCCATGTGTATGGCAAAGCTGCCAGCAAGGAGAAGTGCTATGACTGCGTGCCCATCACCTGCAATGTCTATGACAACCACTTCTGCGCTGTGAACCCCAACTTCATTGCTGTGGTGACTGAGTGTGCAGGCGGTGGGACCTTCCTTGTCATTCCCATCAAGCAGGTGAGCTCTGCCAGGGTGAGCTGGCTTTCAGGAGCACATCAAGAGGCTGGAAGAGGGACAGGCTTCCTAGAGAGCTAGATTGCAGAGGATTTTCAGTTAATGCTGTTGCCAGAATTGCAAAATGATGGAAGAGGTGCCAGTTGCCCTGGCAGGTGATTCCTGAGATGTGTGTACTTACATGTCTTGCATTTTTGCTTGCAGATTTTTGACACCGTGCTTCATTTCATAACTCATTTGCCTTTCTTGTATAATCAACAGGAACTGTGCTTTTTAGACATTTGTGTCCTGGGAGAAACTGCAGATTAAAAAGTATTTAATGGATACAAAGGGCAAAAACTGAAAGGTGCTTTAGTGGCATGGCTTCAGCTGTGAACAAAGGAGAATATGGTATGTTTTGCTCTACCTTCTCCTTTGTGAAAGAATGGAGACACAGTTATCAGGCAATGAAGCTCTTAAGCTTCAAGCATTGATGCTGTAAAAACTTCCCTTTCAGAAACAAATCCCAGCTTCATAAGTTTTGATGACTTAGGAGCTGCTGAGCTGGAGTAGTTGGCAGTCTGATGTTTATTGCTTCAGAAAAATTAGGCATGCACTAATGTGGATTAGTTTCAATATGAGATTATGATCTCTCTGGGATCAGGGCAGAACAGATGAAAGGCAAAGTTCAGCCTTTAATTAAAAGTTAATTGATGGTGTTATTACAATGCCACTTTTTCAATATGTATTTGCTAAGGATGAAAGTGAACTGGTTGTGTCTGAAGAGCCTAGCACAGTTCCTGGCCCTTCTGGACTTTGTTTATTCATTCCTTCAATGCTGTTGCTGTTCAGATACTGTCCTAGAATTAACCACTACCCTGTTTTTCTTGACTGAGTCACTTCTGCCCCCTTGACCGTGGTCTGTTGAGGCTGAAGAACTTGTCTGTATGACAGAAATACATCTATAAGCAGACATCTGTTTACTGTGGGATGTGGGGTGAGACGAAGCTCTTGAAAGTGTTGGCAAAAGTAACTGAAGGTGCTTCCACTTCTTGCTGTTAGTTCTTCTGTCTTCTTACCTCTTCTCAACTTGGCTAGTCTTTAGTAGTAATTCTTTCTAACACCTGCTCAGATACTCCACCCAATTCTGAAATATTGCATGCAGAAATCAAAAGCATAGTAGAACTAAAAGATACAGAAAAGGGTAACTAAAGTATGTCAGTGAAAATGTGAAAGTGCTTTCATGTGACAAAAGACTTAGTAGGTTAGGCCCCAATTAGTCTGGGAAAAAAGGCAAATGAATGAGATATATAAAACTGTGAAGAGGTTGGGAAAGAAGTTTAAAGAGTAATTCTTCTTGATTTCCTTGGTGAAGGGGATTCTGGAGACCAGGGAGCAAACCATTAGCAGCAGATGTAAGTGCTGCTGCAGTTCAGATGTGGAGCTCACTGCTCCAGATGCTGATGAGGCTAGAAGAATTAAGGTGTTTAAAACAGAGTTACGGAAAGGAGTCTGTCCCTTGAGAGTTGACCTTTGGTAGTGGATCAGGGAAATTTTGTGCTTCACACAGCCATTCTCTGAATACCTGTCCCTGAACTATTCTGGGGCAGGGGAAGCAGCCTGAGCCACCCACAGAAAGTGGTTCCCTGAGTTGAGACCTGCGATACCAGTTCCTGTTTTTGTATGATACAGTTCCAAACTGGTGCCACCTGGTGCAAAGCAACTGCTTTTAACTTGTGCTGCTAGTGGAGTTTTTTTGTTAATGCCACCTCCTGTGGAGGTGACCCATGGCAGACAACATCCTGGGCATTTGGCTTGTGCCCTCAGCTGCCAGGGCACCAAAGTCAGCCTGTTCTGGGGGCACGTGTCTGGGACAGTATTGACTGTGACTGCAGTTATTTTTGACTGGCTTCACAGGAAGAAGGCATATCCCAAGTGTGCCACAGTATGGAGGAAAATCCCAAGAGCCAGGACATCACACTTTTAGTCAAAGCAGGAGATGGTAGCCAGGACAGGGAGGGCTACGCTTTCTGTGCAGGTTGAACAACCTGTTCAAGGAGCTACTCTTGTCCCTCCAATGCTTTTTTAGTTTGTTGTGCATGTGCTGCTACTGGAGGGACTGCCTGCCTCAGGATGTGCTTGAAGGAAGGCTCAGCTTTGCTCTGTTTAACTGTGCCTCTGTGTTTGTTTGTTGTGCTGCTGTCCTGCAGAGTCATGGACATGGAGCTCTCTCATCTCTCCTTGAATAAATGCCACTTCTTACCTTCTGCACCATTCTTCTTTTCTGAGAGCCTGGCAGTAAGATAGGGTTGGGAACAGTGGAGATCATGTAGAGAATGAGTTCTTTGCCATAGATGCAGTCCTTTCAGCAGGTCTTTGTGTTCCACTTGAAAAGAAATTAATTGAATATTTGCCATCACTTTGAAAATGGTCTATTGCAGGATGTGTCAGTGAGGCCCTGGTGAATATGTGCCACTGAGGCCAGCTGGGTGGAAAGGTAGCACATCTCCCCAGGGAGGGAAGCAGCTGTGGCCACAGGGTGGCTGGTGCCTGGACAGACTGAATGACTGTAAATCTTGCAAGTCCGAGGAGACATGAGCTCAGTCACTGTAGCTGGGATATGAGCAGCTTTCCCACAGTGTGGCCTGGGTGTAGATTTGTGTCTGACACAGATGAGCTGGGGAAGTGCTCTTGAAGGATCTTGACTCAGATATTGAATCAGAGGGGAATTTTGTGGCCTTTCTTTGAAAGACGAAGGCCTGCCTTTTTCCTTCTCTGATGACCAGACTTGGCTGAGACTGCATCTGTCTCTTCCTTTGCAGCACAAAGCAAAGGGAGAACCAAGTCCTAAGAGACAAGGAGATGTTTGTATTCAGGTCTTTTCAATGTCCAGTTCTTTAGTGTTTCAGCACCAGGTGTGAAAGGGAGGACATATGTGAGTGTGTAGGCATCCTAGACACAAACTCCACTACCTTCTCTCTGGGTATTAGGACTGTTAATTGAAATCTGTGATGACCCCTGAGGCCTGACCTAACTGAGGACATAAGTGAGTGCTGTGCTGTGATGTGACAAGAAGGTATGTTGGTGCCCTTTAGGAGACACCTGAGAAGTGGGGCTGATGCATCCATGGTCATTTACCACGTACAAGTCTGCTGGGAAGATTTTGACAGATGTTCCACTACAAGTGACTTTTTTCTAGGAACTTCAAGTGTGACTCCTTTTCAGAAATGCTGGAATTTCAGAAAGTGAGTGGTTGAAAAATTACTTGTTTACAAGCTCTGCAAGTAACTGTGGAAGTCAGGTACCTCTGCATGGAATGACAACACATCTAGTTACTGAGATAGTTGTTGAGTAGAATGAAATTTCTCCCATCACTGAGGAGCTTCACTTCTACATGCAGATGTGCATTTGAGACCAAAAGCTCTACCTGTCACATATGTCTGGGGGTTTCATGGTTTGTGGGTCCTGCTCTGTCCCAGGGCTTCAGGGACTGCATTGGAGTGGGTGGGACTGATGACTGGGAAGACAAGGGCTCCCTTTCCAGGGCTAGTTGAGCCTGCTGGGGAAGGGGGAGTAATAGAGAGTTGCAGCGTGGGTCAGGCAGAGAGGGCTTAGGGCAGCCTGGGAGTGTCCCAGTTGGACTGGGGAGCAGACAGGCACACAGCTTTGGGCAGGGACAGAGCTCTCTTAGGTATCAAGGGTTCCCTGTGGATCTCGCTGTACAGCTCTTTTAGTTGTCAGCTTGAAACCAAGCTCTGAAGCCTACAAAAGTGCACTGTGGGTGGGGGAACACTGCTTATTAAAGGTCTTCTATCTCTCTTCTGGCTTCCCAAATAATTTTGCATTGTCGCTGTTATAAAAGAGAATTGTTTTAGACTGTAGTCTAAAAAAGCAGAGTCTTTTGCATTTCAAAGCCTTCTGGATGTTCAGTTTAAAGCAGGTAAGTCCCAGTTTATGCAACAAATTTTCCAGTGAAGCCAGAATATTTACACATCATTTCCTTTTCTGCATTTAAAATTGCAACCCTCCCCCTTGCCTCCAAATTTTCAAAGCTGTGAAGCCAGAATAGTTGCATATCATATCCTGTTCTGCATTCAAAATCACAAAACCCCCCAAATTTTCAAAGCTGGGAAAATTATGTCTCATCCACAGTCTGATTAGGGCCAGCAGTGATTCCCCTCTGCTGTGTACTCCTAAGGCCCACGTCTGGAGAGATGTACAGAGTACATCTTTTTTTGAGGAGAGCGCACATTTGCAATCAGTTTAGTTTATGATTCTTCCAGGTGCGAAGCAGTAAGCAGGTAAGCATCAGCAGCTTGCCATCATGTGTCTCTGCTTAGGTGACTGACCTTTGCTTTGAACAGATGCCTGGAACGCAGGGTGGGTCATGTAGCTCCCCATTCTTCTGCACCTGACACTGGGAAACAAGTGCTGCTCCAATGTTAACAAAATCCCCAACACCCTTCCTAACATATAAATATTGAGTCTTGACTTTCTAGCAGAGACTGTTCCTGCAGCATGAGTTTATCCAATGCAACATAGCCCCCATGTGGCACAAGTCCCTCAGTGCTCCTTAGGGCATTTCATCGAGGATTTTTACCAGTGCAGATGCCACCTGACTGTGTTATTTTTTTTGACAGTCCACAATGCTGATTTGGTCTGGTGAATGGCTGGATTTGAACACCATCAGAGAGAAATAGATAGCTTGCTGAAAGAAAATCTCCAGTTGTAATTTGTGTCACAAATATCTTTTTGCTTAAAAAATAAAACAAATGTTGTCTCATGGGGCTAAAAAAATCAAAGCTAAACTATTTTTTTCCTGCTCAGAAGAAATGTCTTCTGAAGGAGATCCTGCTGTTGTTTGTCTCCCTCTACAAGATCTTTAGAAAAATGTTGAAGGTTTAACTAATTCATAAATGTTTCTCCTCCAAGTTTTATTTTGGTGTCTGAACCTAATACTGTCAACTAACATGTATGTATGCATGCCTAGAAATTTCTTGACAGCAGCATGTATTTAGCAAGGCCTGAGCAGTCTTTCCTTTCTTTATGGTGGTATCATTAAGACTCTTATTAGCAGGGACAAAAATACCCATTCTCAGCAGACAGAGAGCACCCACAGCTTTTGGAACATAACAAGCAGAAAGAAGTTTTATGCTAGAGCTACTTTGGATTTTCCTTGAAAATGTCTTGTAATTCCATGGTCTTACCTTAGGTTTGAATATATTTTTGTTTTCCAGACGGGCAAGCTTGACCCACATTATCCCAAAGTATGTGGGCACAAAGGAAATGTTCTGGACATCAAGTGGAACCCATTCAATGACTTTGTAATAGCTTCATGTTCAGAAGATAGCACAGTAAGTTTACCACCTTATACTCTGTGTTACTACCTGGCTAATGTACTTTTGGGGGAATAAAATTAAAAACAATCCAAAAGGCCCATGGTTGAGATGTGAAAGCATATATACACTCATTTAAAAAATCAGGTAAGAATAAGATTCCTTTTTTTCTCTTGAGTTCAGACCTGTGTGATCCCTTTCAGATGATACATCAAATCAGTGTAATGAGGAAGATCTTTTGGGGGGGCTTGTGCCCTTTTTTTGTGTTTGTACATAAGAAAATCAGAATATGAATTTAAAATGAAATGACTATTGACATTTAATTGCAACAAAACTCTGTCTTTAGGATAAAAACTTCAACAGAACTCAATCTGGAACAATTATGTGAGATAATTCCCTGCAGAACAAATTTTGAATTTGTTCCTGTGCTCAGTTATTCTGTAAAGTCATGCTGGATCATTTACAGTGTAACTGAGGAATCTGTGTCATAAAATTCTGCCGTAACTGCTTTTGCCGAAGTAGTATGTTTAAGATGCAGTCATATATAGGAGTTGAAAGATTCAATTCATGTCTATAAGGACAGTTCAACCCATATCTATCCACTGAAATGTTGCTCTCAAGAGGTCTTGTCAAAAGTGAGATGTTAACTTCTGTGATAATGAGGATGTCTGCCTAACTACCATGCTTTTTTCCAAGAGATCCCATATGTGTTTTCTTCCACTGGGTATATTCACACTCTGTCACACAGCGTCAGGGAGATTTCTCCTGTTATTTCCTCAAACTATGTCTTGGTTCACATCCTCTGCCATTTTAGTTCTGACAAAAAGTCACTCTTGAATCTAGGCTTTACGTATTGTCTTTTCTCTTTAGTGTCTTGCCTTTGCTTTTTTGGATACTCCTGTGTCTTTTGAAGGCTTCTTTCAGTTTCTGGATGGACGGTGAAGATTGTATTTTTTCTTATAACCTATATACCAGGTTTTCATGCTGTCTTAGACTGTGTGGCGTGACACGGCTTACTTGTGGCAGGAGGGTGCCACCTTGGTCTCTCTTTTGATGCTCATATAAGGAATAAACACAAGCTTTAAAACATCTTGCTGCAGTTACAGAATCACAGAATCACAGAATCACAGAACCATTTGTATTGAAATGGAGGTTGGGTGGTCTCTGACCCCTCCTGCACAGGTCTGTGGAGCCAAGTCTTGAAAGTCTCCAAGGATGGAGATTTCAGCACCTCTCTAGGCAACTTGTTTGTGTTTTTCACTGCTCTCGTGGGCATTTTTTTTCCTTGTATGCAGTGTAGTTAGGGACTGCTATATCCTGACCTCAATCTTGCACTTCAAGACAGAGCCTGGCTCTATTTTCTCAATAGTCTTGTAAGTATTGAAGGCTTATATCAGTTTGCACTGAAGCTGTCTCTTCCCCGGGTTAAACAAGCCCATATCCCTCAGCTTGTCTCTTCTCTGGGCTAAGCAAGCCTATCTCCCTCAGCTTCTCACAGGGTAAATGCTGGAGACCCTTGAGCATCCTGGTGGCCTCCACTGGACTCACAAGTTTATCAGCATCCTTCTTGTACTGTACTGAGAGGTGCAAAACTGGATACGTTATCCCAGCTCTTCTTTAATAATTGCCAACTAAAGGGGAAAATCACTTCCCTTGATCTTGTGGCTATGTTTCTGTTGTTCCAGACCAGGATGTTGCTAGCTTTCATCCCTGACAGGGCATGCTGCTGAGTCATGCTTATTCTATGGCCCACGAGGTCCCAGGGTCTGTGCAGAAGGACTGCTCTGTGACAGGTTTCCTTTCCAGTTTCCTACTGAAACTTGACACTGGATCGTTCTTCAGACTGAAGAATGAAAACATGGAGCTTGTTACTGGTCTCAGCACCAAAAGTTATTCTAAGAAGTCTGTCTGTGACTGTACTCTCTTTTTTGGTACTACTCTCCCATCATCATCCTGGCACCAGGAAATTGTATCTTAGGGGTCCCTTGCACAGTGACAGAGTGTAGAAACACCTCTTCCCTCCCTGCTAAGTAGCAAGGACAGCACACTGTGTTTTTTAGTGTGACTGTTTTTCCTGATACCTGTCTTACCTACCATCACTTAGTCTAAGCACTGCTCAAAGAAGGGTAGTTGAATCGTGTTGTTCGAGCCTCGTTCAGATGAGTTAGGAAGATCTCTAAGGCTATAGATCCTGTAACTTCACTAGGCCCTTCTTATAGCTGTTGAGTATCCTTCTGGGGAAAACAGGATGGCTCTGATCTTCAGGGATTGACATATTGCCATTATGACATTAGAGCCAAAGCCTTCCTTGCAACCTCTTGTTAAAGGCCTGTTGTTTTCTTCCTTCTCTAAACATTAGCATAAGCTATTACAGTTCTGGCTTGTGTGTAAGGGTGCATCTAATTGCTTACTGGGCTGGATCTCCCTGAAAGGTTTGAGGAAGGCCTCAAGCTTCTGTGAAGATGATGGAAATTTCCCATCACCCACATTCCTCAGAGGTTTCTTGACCATTAACCAGCCTTTCTGGAGCTTGCCTTGATGATACTACAGCTATCTTTTGTGGTGCATAGCTGTAGCATGTAGAGTGGTCCTTTTGAGCATGGGTTAGTCTCCATGAGCACTGAGTGCCCTTTTCAGTCCACGCTGCTGCTTCTGGCAGCCTTAGGACTGAGGCCAGTGTAAATGACAGGGGCTGAGAGCTTGAGCTTATCCTCTTACCCCTTCTGCTCCCTTTGGCAAATCATCAGGCATGTATGAATTCAGCTTGCTGAAGATCTTTGCTTCTCTGGTTAGAGGGGCAACTCTGTGCCTTTTACTTTACTTTTTTAGGTTTTCCTCAAGATGTAGCAGGATAGACAGGTTGTAGATTGTTTGTGCTTGGTCTGCAGGCCTTGGTCTGGGACCTGCTTCTGCATACTAAAGAACTGGCAATTTCTGCCGTTTGATGCTGTAACGTTCAGATCTGCTTAATTTTGATGCAGATTGAACTATAGGTTCAAATATTC
>JAOXXN010000364.1:40713979-40746350 GCA_026770055.1 Myrmophylax atrothorax
GCAACAGGTGATGTGGAGGGAAAAGGAAGTAAGAAGCCCATTCTCTGACCATTACTGCTTCTAAAATTGATTTCTGTTGTTGTAGTATGATGGTTATATATTTTAAAAAAACCTAACAACAAACTCCCCCCGAAAAACCAAACAACTCAACAACTTACACTATTCACATGGTTGTCACAAACTGCACATAATGCCTGTAGAGTACTCAGAGTCATTTATTGCAGCTTAGTAGCTTGCTCTTATCTCCCTAGTTCATGCCAAAGGCAAAAGGAAGTCCCTAGCACTGGAGAGGGTTTGTAGCCAAACGATGCAGAAGGGAAGACTGTAAGAAGTACTCTAAAATAGAAGCTTCCTTTGGCTTTGGACACAGTTTATGAAGAGGCCCAGGTTGCATGCACCTTGCGTGCAGCCTCAGTCTACAGCATGACCTCTCTACACCATGGCAGCAAACTAAAGATTTGTGGAAAACACAAAGATATAAAGAAGTCCAATTCTTCTTCTGAACTGGACATGAAAACAGTACACTTGCAGTCTTTAATAAAATAGCATGTTAATATCATATAAACCTAACCCTAGTGAGGTTTTTTACAAGTTGTTTTTGAACTGAATCCCATAGGAGAAAGAAAATACATTTCTTTAGCTTTAGGATGCTTCTCTTGTCACCTTTCAAACACCTGCTATAAACAATGGAATCAGCATAACTTTAAAAAGGTTGCAGGGATCTTTTGTCATAGGAGGTTTTAGAGATCACTATCAGCTTCTCTGTTATAATTACATACTTGTTAAATCAGTTAGAAAAGAAACAGTTACTGTTATTACAGGAATTGACATGATATGACTCCCTTTAACACACAAGGCAAAATTAGCACCTCTGAAAAGTTTCTTGCAAGGAATTTTTGAATTTGGAATTACAGTCTTTCTACTTTGCATTTTGCTTGCCCTCTCTGATAGACTGGGATATAACTTCCCATGTGTAGGCATATGTCTTCCCTTTTGTTTTTCTTAGTAGGAGGATGTGCATTGTCAAATAACCACAAACAAGGCACTAATTTTGTGTTTGGTATGGTGCCACAGTATCAAGGGATTGATTAGGAGGTACCTTCTGTCTTTTGCTTCAAGGTCAGACCACTGCTTGCAAAAGCTACTTTTTTGTCTTACCTGTTTTAAATGCATTCCATCTGCACTTACATGTGATGGTGAATTTTAAACTTGGGTAAGTGATGGAGACTCGCTTTTCCTTCAAACAGATGCAGGACCAATACATACACTCTAAGTAGAGGAACTCATTGTGTTCAGAGAGAGATGCTTGCCCCTCCACCTCAGTTGTAAGTAATTCTACAGGTCTTCAGAGGAGTCCTCTGAAGATACACCCAGGAGGATCAGAGGCAGAGCTAGGTAAGACACAGATCTGCTTCTCAAGAAAGCAGCACTATGAAACGAAGTGTGCAAGTGGTAAGGTGGAACCTATGAGTAGTTTGTTTAACCAGT
This sequence comes from Myrmophylax atrothorax, assembly GCA_026770055.1. Lineage (NCBI taxonomy): Eukaryota > Metazoa > Chordata > Aves > Passeriformes > Thamnophilidae > Myrmophylax > Myrmophylax atrothorax. The sequence continues at coordinate 40,715,468 of JAOXXN010000364.1, forward strand.
GACAAACTGTTTCTCTCTGCTTGTGGATCAGTATCCCCTAATGCAGCTGTGTTTTGAACCTTAGATAGCACAGACTATCACAAGTGTGTGGCTGCACGACAGTGAGCTGCCTTCTCAAATAAAATCACTATCATTCATAATCATTGCAGCCTTATTGTGATCCAGGTTGATTGGCAAACCACTGGAGAGACTAAAGTTACACAAGGGGTCTTACCTCACTGAATTCTTTCCTGTTGCTTCTTACACACTCTTACCTGCTCCTTGCTGTGCTTCAATGGCACTTGTGTTCCACAAGCTGATTTAAAAATGCTGCAGAACACCTGTTCACAATAAAACCTACAACTGCAACAGTGAATAAAAGGGATGAGGAGGGTTTCATGGGTGCAAATCCTGACATGAGGTGTGGGGACATAACTGCACAAGTGAAACTCAGTGACTGACACATATGCAAAGATACTGTAAAACATGCCACAGCCCAGAAGTCTTTGATTCTTCATTTACTTTAAAGTGAGTACTTAAATTATACTAGTAACTCATTATACAGTATAATCTGCTTGAAATGACACAGCTCCATATTAGTTTTCATGAAAGAAATTTTGACAAAGAAATAGCTATCATCTGGAATAAATGAGTTTTTCAACTCTGGAGAGAGAGTGGTAACTAAACAGCAAAAACAACAAAGAAGATGGTAGGACAATTTGGATCAGAATACAAACATATGAAATGGATCAGAACTGCTTGATGAATGTGTATGGATGCTAAAAAAAATAATTGTCTGTAAATACCAATCCTAGAATAAAAGTCATGCATGATCCTAGATCCAGCTGGTTCATTCTGACCTGTTGTCCTAGTTACAGCAGTCAGGACCAGTTTATCACTATGTGGGTGTAACCAAAACTCTGTATTCTACACCCTCTGAATTGTTAATAACGGATCATTTGCAGCAGCTGCTCAGGGCACACATGACACCTCAGGCTACAAGATGGGTGTTAAAGAATCCTGTGAGATATGGGAATGTTTCTGTCTTCACACAAGTGACTTAGGTGTGATAACTCCCTTACAGGGAGGCATTAGCACCTTCACACCCAGCCTGAGGGGTCATCTCTGCTAAAGGGCCATTAGGGACTGGCAGAACAGGCAGTTGTAATGTCCTAGACCATCAAAGATTCCAAAAATATCCCATGACTCACAGCATTAAATCACTCATTCTGAAACACCTCACGCTGGAGGAGGTACTGGGCATTTCCACCTGAATGAATCTTCGGGTTTTTGGACTTCTGGTACCCCTCATTGGATCCAGAGGAGGACCAGAACCTCAACAGGGCTGCAATTGCCACTCTCAACAAGACTGCTACCATCATCCTCACCAACAGGTTTTCCTTTCCTTTTACTTTACACGCAGGGGGACGTAGCACTCAGCACAGGGGCTAATGAACACCATTCTGTTCATGCCCCAGCGTGCTGGATTCTACATCTGTTCTTGTAATGTACACTTTTACTCCTGGTGCAGGAGGAATAAGTGCCAGCTCTTGTGCTAATGCGTGATGTGCTAGAGTGGGTGAGTGTTTAAATCCTTGTGGGAGTCAGGTAAAAGTGTATTGCTGGCCCTCCCATGTAAAAGCAAAGCGTTCCTGATCTTGTTCCTGCAGGGGGTCCATAAAAAACATGTCTTTGATGTCAATAGTGGCCATAATTTTATGGTAGCTATTAACTCAGCTATATTTGGGACTGCTGCAGTGTGGGGTCCTGTATTTGCATTCAAGCATTGTTAGCCTACTGTCAGTCTCCAGTTACCATGTGGTTTATGGACGGGCTAAATAGGTGAATTGTAAGGCAAATATGTTGCAACTACTATTCCCTTTTCTTTTAAATCTGTAATAACTGGAATGATACCTTCTCTGGCTCCTAAGGATAAAGGGTAAGGTTTGACACTGGTTATCAGGGAGGGAGGAAGAGCAGGGGCAGGAACGTAGTAAACGGAGATGTGAGATTTCTTTTCCAAAAGCCCATATGTTTCCTTTTTCATCAGTCCAAGACCTTCCCTTAAGGAGGTCTAACCCCAGTAAATTGGTAGGAAATTTACCTGAAATCATGATGGTTTCAACTGCTTTCTGCTCCCCTGGTAACCAGCATCTTACCTTTGCTGTTATCTGGGGTTGTATGTTTCCAAAAGCATCTTGAGGGAGTGACTCCACATGCAGATGCATCTTCAGTTTTCAGGGCAGATATTTGAGCACCAGTATCTACTAGAAAAGTGACAGGGGTTTTATGAGGACCAATAGGACAGGTTATTAGCAAGTCACCTTTAGAATTTTTGGTAAGCCTTCTAATGGAAATCCAACCTTCGCCCCCCCGGCTTACCTACTGAGGACGTTTCCCATCAACTCCTCTTTTTGTGATGCCTCCGGGGAGGGGCAGTAGCAGCTTTAAGGGATCCCTCTTTCGCTGGCCACTCTTGAATTAATATCTCTCATTTATCTGTGGGTTGGCCATCCTTTAGGGATTTAGGGATTCCCTTTTCCAAGCCTGCAACCCACAGGGTATTCCATTTTTCCCTGTGTATCCCCGTATTTGTGGGTGTTCCCTGCCCAGGAGAGAATGTTACCTTTCGGAGTTTTACTGGAGGAATAGTTGTTTTGCATTCTGTATGCCAAATTGATTTAGACTCAGTAGTAACTGAAGGTACTGGACCATATTTTCTTCCATAATTAATTAACTCTTGTGCTACCTCCCCCCAAGTCCAGAGTTTATTTTTATTTTCTCTGTGGTAAGTTTATTTTTATTTTCTCTGTGGTAAGCACCAGGTATTAAAGCAGCCTCTAAGGTGGCTGCAGTCCTTTCTTCTTTAGTGAGGCTTTCTATTTGTGCTTTTAGCTGAATGCCTATGGGTTTCAAAGGCTCAGGGAGGCCTCTGATAAGGGGAATCATTCTTTCAGGGTCCACAGGCAGCATCATAGGAGATTCACGTCTTGGTGTTAATTCTGTGTCATGCATCATTAGTAAACAAGCAGCTTTTTGAACACTTTCTACAATTCGATTAAAATTTCCCACTATTGCCAGAGGCTCTACCCTCTCTAGGGGGCTGAGTCCGCCTGCCCAATAAGCTGCTCTTTGGGTTATAGACCAGGGAGCACGGTTATCTCCTGTTGTCAGAAAAACTCCAGCTCCCAAAAATCCCTCAGCTTCTTTTTCTGAGAACAAAATTTGGTCACCCCCTGTAAGAGAGACTCTCCAAACATACTCAGTCACAGATTCTTTAGGCGTTCTGCTGTATTCTTTTTTCAACTTAGCTAGTTCAGTTGCTGTATAAGGAATTTCTTTTGTAGTTATTTGGTGTCATCATCTGACCCCTCATATGTATATTCAGTTTTAATCAGGGGTTGCAGGGCAATTGCCTGCTTTTCAACTTGGTCACACAAAGGTTTTAGGTCAGAGATGGGATCTATTTCTCTAGATGACTCCAGCTCTGACTCCTTTTTCCCTTCTCTCATTAATCTTGTATACCGCTCTTCTCTGAGCACTCGAGTGGCAGCTTTTTCATTTTTTATCTCTTCTTGGAGGACACTAACAGTAGTTTTCTGTTCCTCCAGCTGTGTCTGCAAGGATTTAACTAAATCTTGCAGGGAGTTAACCACTTCTGTATCACTTTTTTGCCGTTGTACTTTGTGGTTAACTGCAGTAATCACTGCAGCACCTAGTACTGAACGGACAATAGGTTTTCCTTTACATTTTTCAGCTCTTGACCCTGCCTGCAGGGTAGAGATTCGATCAACAATTGCTTGAATATATACCAGTTATCTTGTGCCCATTCCATTCCTGGAGGAGATGGCTTAGCACGAAATTCATCGAACAGATTTATAAGCGCTTGCACATTATTTTCCATATTACCACAAATTCAGAGTGAATATGTTTCCAGGGGGTACCTCTTCAAAGTTTCAGCAAAATCTCTCAAATTTTTCACTCCTTTCCCTAGAAAGGCCCCTTTTAAAGGTTAATTTCTAAAATCACGCGACAAGTCAGAGCGATCTTCTCCTGAGAGCCCCTCTCAAAAGTTACAGAAAATTTTCAAAGTCTCGCTCCTTCCCCTGGAGAGTTACCTCTTAAAAAGTTACGATGTGCACATTAACTTCAAAAAACAAGACAAAACCAAAACCAACCAACACACAAACAAACAAACTTGTAATGTCAAAGTCCTAAAGTCACAGTCATAAAGTCAGAAAGGAAGGTACCTTACTCTGTTTGTCTTATCACAAAATGATTGATCATAATAATTAACAATTATCAGATTTTTGGGATAAACAGTTTTCCTTCAAGAGAATCCTGCCCCGACTATGCCAAATTAATGTAACGTTCAGATCTGCTTAATTTTGATGCAGATTGAACTATAGGTTCAAATATTCTCTTGAGCAAAATGAAAACTCAAACAAATTATCTGTAAAAGAAAAAAGAAAAGTCTGTCCAGCCCCTTTTAGGGCCAAAATTAAAATGTAGGAGCAATCCATCAAGAGCTTATTTTGTGTTCTTTGCCATAAGCATCTTTAGCTTACTAGGTGTACATGTTTAAGGGTGTGGCTAGTACCATTGGTGCAGCTCCCACAGTAGGCAGTTCTACTAATACAGGCTGTCCAGGAAGGTGAGAGGGTTTTTGATTACTCTCAGGTTTTGATGTTGCTGGTAGCAGAGAGAGAGGCTGGGGATAAAAAGCTGTGAGTCTAGGACAACCATTTACTCCCCATCAGTCATTTATTAATCTTACAGCATCGCAGAGTCGCTCAGTCCGATTGGGTTTCTGAGGTTTTAGAAATTGTTTTAGTAGGCCATTTGTTCTCTCCACTATGCCATTTGCTTGTGGATAGTAGGATGTGTGAAATATCCACTGGATTCCTTCTTCCTTGGCCCACTCCTGGACGATGGCAGCTGTGAAGTGTGACCCGTTGTCTGATTGGATAGATACAGGTTTGGGGAAAAAAATGAACCACATTTTAAGAGCTTCCAGAGTGTTTGTACTGGTTGCCTGAGGGAAAGCTTCTGCCTGTACCAATCCTGACCTAAATTCTACTCCTACTAACACATACCGCTTTCCCTCAGATTTTCTAAAGGGTCCTATATAGTCTGTCTGCCATGTGTCCCATAGCCCCTTTTTATCTCTTACATGTAACAGGCGTTGTCCTAAAGGGTGACGCTCAAGTCGGGTTCTGCACTGCTCACATGAGGATATGCAGCTGTGGCACATCTCTCTTGTGACTGGCCATCCTCTGCTTCTTGCTTCTCTAAAGGTCTTGTGCCCCTGTGTGCTATCACTTTAAATGCAACCATTCTAACAGTCTGTCCCAGTTTTCTGCGGGAGTTTTCACACTTACGGGGGCTAGCTTGGCTAATTCATCTACTTTGTTGTTCCAGTGGCTAGCTGGAGTTTGATTTTCTTGGTGAGAGGCTACCCATCCAACTAAAAAATTTCCTTTTTTTTGCTATAGCAAGAATCTCTTACTATTTCTCTTTTTGCCAAACAGGGACTCTATTTACTTCCCAGTCATTTTTGTCCCAGAAGGGGAGCCACTCAATACATCCTTTGAACACAGCAAAAGAATCCATGTAAACATACACAGAGTCAGACGTTTCAGCTTCATGGTTAAATACACTCCGAACTGCTACTAATTCTCCTACCTGTGCACTGCCTTCTCCTTCAGTTATTATTTTGTTTCCAGTATTTACTTCTAAAGCTGCAAAACGATATTTCCAAACTTTACCTTCCCTCTTAGCTGAGGCATCCGTAAACCACACATTCTGCAATTGCTCTGAGTATGGAGGTGTACTTGGATCACAGAAGGTGGGGAGTCAGCTGTGCTATTTAAAGTTACTTCGTCCTGTGAGGGAAGATTTTTTGAGCTCCTTCTGTTACCTGAAAAATGGTGCAATAATGTTCAATTTGAGCATACCATTTCCAAACAGTAGGTCTCTGGGCCACCCCGTCAGGGGGTGGGGTTCCTGTCAAAGCAGGCTTGATGACCTTAAAGCGTCCCCTTAAAATTAGGGCTTGCTGACGAACAATTTTTTCTGTTTCACGAAAAGCAGTACGCACCACAAACAAGCCTTTTTCCCAGGTAGAATATAATTTTTCAGCATCTTTAAAACTGCAGGCATAAACCTATAGGCCTGGTGGGACCATCAGTTCCTCTCTGCCATAAGTGTATGGACAATCCAGAGCTTGCAAATCCCCACTCAATTTGTACTTGAGACCTAGTGAGTGGTATGTGTTGGCCTCAAAAATTAGGAGTTGCAAGGCTTCATCATGAAGGGGGGTCTATTCCCACTTTGCTTTTTTCCGCAGCAAATCATATAAAGGTCTTGCAATTATTGAAAAATCGGGAATGTGTTTTCTCCAAAAAATTAGCAGGCCTAAAGCATGCTGTAAATCCTTTTTGCTTTCTGGTGTTTTGAGTTGGTCTAGGCAGGTGAGTGTATCTGGGGGAATACAAACCATTCCTCCTTTCCACCAAATTCTCAGGAATTTTAATTCTTGTGAACTAGTTTGTACCTTTTTAGGAGGGATATGTTAAGTCCGGAAACTCAAGGTGCCTGATAATGTCTGTTTGAGTTGTTTGCACTGGTGCAATTTCATCTCCTCCCACTAAAATGTCATCAATATATACATCCTGAGATTCCAGCCAGGGGCTTTTCTCTGCTTTTATCACAAACCATTTCAAAGCATGAGGAGTGAGTGGTTCATTCCAGGCAGTTCTTCTCAGCATGAACACAACCTATTTTTTCCTTTCCTACTCTCTCAACCCCATTACTTTAGTGATAGCTGTTGAAGCTATAAAGTGCAATGTTTTCTCTAGCCACTGTAGAAGTTCTTGTGGAGACTATTGGACCCTACAATCCTTAGGTTTTTGACGGACTTGATTCCTCAGTGGAATAAACACTGTTGAGGAGGGTGCTTATGATGTTTCCCAGCAGGTCCCTGAATTTCTGCCTCTACTTGTTTTGCTTATAACGGAGTAATCCTCATCAACCAAACAGTGGAAGGCTTGGGCAGGTGTGGCTGGTTTCCATGAACTATGCTTCAAAGAGCATTTCCTTTTGTTTCAGGCTCAGAACCAGAAAAATTGTGACAAGCATAGTAATTTTCATTGAGCCAAAGGATTAATCATCTGCTAACATACTAAATGTTGGTGTTTCTAGGGTTAGTGTGAGAAGGACTCACTTTACCTGCATAGGTTCAGCTCCTGTTGCACGTTTCCTCTATTGTCTTCTTCCACCACAGAACAGAGCATTTTTGTCATTTTGTAGCATGCTTCTAGAAAGACTCAGAGCTGAAGGTAGACCTGTTATGAGACAGCACACTCCCGGTGTTGAGTGACATCAGTGAGGTGTTTCCCCATCTGTCTGCTCAGGGCTTCTGCCTTGTGGCCACTCTTGTGGTGTTCTGTGTGCTTTGACAAATGGCTGTGTCCTTTGCAAAGCGTTCAGCACCAGCATAGTTTTCTATGGGACAAATGTGACTGTATCTGTCATCTGACCAGAGAAGTTCTTGGATCTTTTACCAGATAGTGCTGAACGGATCCTCAGGACCAGGATGAAGAGGGACCAGGAAAGCAAGAGGGGATTGAGTGGATGAATCACTGCTATAATATCATAGAATCATAGAATTATAATATCTTTTGGGACTCAGATTTGCTTGCTCCTGCTTAAAGTTTTTAGGAGGCAAGGTCTGTGACATCTGTAGTTTACTTGTTCTCCTTACGAATAACTTTTCTTAATTGTGCTGATAGCTTGATAAAGTCTAAAGGTTGGATTGCCAAATTTAAAAAAAGCGTGGTAGGAATGGTGGCTAAAGATAGAACATAAAGAGGAGTCTTCAGGTCCACAGAAAAGTAAAGATACAAATTCAAAGGACTGGCATTCAATAAAGCCGTGAGCATTCCTATTCACTACAAAGGGAATAATAATATCAAGGTAGTAATAGTTATTAGTAAGTTCCAAATAGCTCGTTATTCAGGAATCTCACTAAGACCCATACTGTGCTATTCAGGTTAAAATCTGGGACATCCCCAACCAGTTGCTAAAAAGAAATATTACCAGTCCGAAGAAAGAACTTCTTGGGCATACGCGAAGAGTTGGCCTCATTGAGTGGCATCCTACAGCTGATAACATCCTCTTCAGCTCTGGGCATGACTACAAGGTGGGTCTGTGCTTTGTGAAGCTCTCCTGCTGTGACACCCTGTTTGGCAAGCTGTTTTGAAATTTGTTTCAATTTCAAGCTGCAAGATAATACTAAAGAGTTCAGAAGTTTTTTTTCATGGGAAAACTCCATGGTGACCGCAAAGGCAAAAGGATATTGCTACAAGTTCAAAAGGACTTGTTAATTTTCCAATCTTCTGGTAAAATTCAGTCTACTCTGCCTTTCTCATTTACTGAATTAGACACAGTAGTATGTAATGCACTTTTGTTTGGATTTATTGTTCTGCTAGTGCAAATATCTGCACTGGTGTTGGCTGTTTTTATGTGTAAAACGTGGTTGCAAAGTAAATTAAAATCTTGGGCATTCTGAGCCAACACTGATATATTGCTGTAAGTATCAGAAATTATTTGAAGTGCTGGGGAGCAATCACTTAATGATGGTAAGACCTTTACATGTAGGAAAAAAGAGGAAGAAGTGAATAGAGTGCAAAATGTTCTAGTGAGTCAGTTAGCAAAATGTTGATTTTTTTGGTTCTTTTGCTCCAGATAATGATCTGGAACCTGGATGTCAAGGAGGCTGTCATCTCAAAGCCAGTGAGGATTCTTGATGCTCACGCAGATGTGGTCCTCTCCATGTCATTCAACACAGATGGCAGTCTTCTTGCCACAGCCTGCAGGGACAGAAAGATACGTGTGATAGACCCTCGTGCAGGAACCGTCCTACAAGTAGGTTGAATTCAGAGGTTGGTGATCCTGCTGATCTCACCTTTTGGAATGTTTCCTCTCCTGACTACATTCATTGCCATAAAAGATGACGCATCTGTGCCCTGCTTGCCCAAGGCACTATATGGTACTAGTCCCTTCTACTTTCCATGGAACACTTTCTGTCATTGTTGAAAGCAGGGGTTTTGCATCTTGCTACCATGTTCCTTGCTCCCTGAAACCCTTCTTGAAGAGCACTGCTTTCATAGTTGTCTCTGGGAGCTGTCGGTGGACACCTTGGGAGGGCTTGTAGAGATCAAGGGGACAGATGGATGTAAGTGTACATTTGTCACAGTGACAGGGCTGTTCTTGTTGCCTGAACCTTTTATCTGTTGCTAGGGTGAAGCTGCATTTTGTAGCTATTTGCACAGATTTTTGTACGCAGAACATCCTGCCTACAACTAATAGGGTCTGCCCTCTTGAAAATATGTGAATCAGTAGTTAGGAATGTTGATTGGGCTTTTGGAAGTGGTCCTTAAGAGTTTAGATCACCTTTCTTAGGTCCCTTTGAAGTCCCACTCACCATAGTTCACCCTGCCTGAGCAGATGTTTCAGATGTGAATGAATGAGAGTTCTCATGTAACATGAAATGTAGCTATGCAACAGGTGCTGTCTTACTCATGCAGTGTCCTTTCTCTTCTTATAGGAAGTCAAGTATGAGTCTCACAAAGTCAATAAAGTCTTGTTCCTTGGAAACATGAAAAAGCTGTTCTCTACTGGAACATCTCAGTGGAAGAATAGACAAATTGCATTATGGGATCAAGTGAGTTGGACCAACAATCCTAACCATTCCTGCTTCAGTTTTCTCTCTTTGCTGTCACTTTAACTTTTCCATCTGCCAAATACACAAGAATTGGACCATGGCAGCAATTCAGAAGTGATCTGTCAAATTCCTAAAGGGTGATAAGTTTTAACTGCTGTGAGAGTTGACTGAGTTTCTGCAGAAACTTTCAGCTTAGAAATACTCCAGAACAAAGAGTATACTATGCCTATGTCCTTGTTTTGGTGGGGATAGAGTTGTTTTCTTCTTGGTAGTTGATACAATGCTGTGTTTTGGATTTAGTATTGATAGTGCACTGACATTTTGGGTGTTGCTAAGTAGTGCTTACCCCAAGTTAAACATTTTCAGTGCCTTGTGCTCTGGCAGTGGTAGGTGCATAGAAAGACAGAAGGAAGGATAGCTAGGACAGCTGATCTGAACTGGTCAAAGGGATATTCTATACCATAAAATGTCATGCTCAACTGTGGGCAGTTGGCCAGAAGCCATGAATTGCCACTCAGGAATTGGTTTGGCACTGGTCAGCGAGGTGACTGGTTGTGTTGTGCATCACTTATTTGTCTTGGGTTTTATTCCTCTCTCCCCTGTTTCTTTTCACTACAATTACTGTTATTTTTTTATATTTTGCTTTTTTTTGATTATTGAACTGTTCTTAACTCAACCATGGATTTAGCTTTTTCTGATTCTCCTCCCCATCCCACAAGGGGAAGTGAGCAAGCAAGTGCATGGTACTTAGTTGTGACTGGGGTTAAACCACAACAGCCCCCTACATGAAAAATCATTCAGGGGCCTCTGGGTGGTTGATGTAACTGACTTAAAGTGGCTCTTACTGGCAAAATGGTCCTGGTACTGGAAAGAGAAATGAGCTCTAGGCACAGCCTACTCAGATGAGGCCCTCAATGGAGAAAAATACGTGGGGTGTTTTTGATTTCTGATGATTCCTGACATTGGAGTCTTGAGATAGCACTTAAATGGTCACTTCCAAGACATGATCTCCTATGCCGATGCCTGCTAGCCTAATATACCCCCTTGTATGCAGTGACATGCTTTTACTTTGTCAGCATCTCACATTGTCTCTCTACATCAACTATTTTGCAGCATAATCTTTTGCCTCTTTTTAATGCTGTCACTCTTTGTACCAGACAAAGCTGGTAGACCAAGCCTACAATTTGCCATTTGGCTGTGTTTGAACAGGGATTCTTTGCCATATGTGAGACAAGGCACTGTGCTGCTGTCTGAAGGCTTTCAACAATGCTGAGCAATGCTGTGACACACCATGAGCCTCACATCAGGGTTTCACTGACTTCGGAGCTGCTGGAGGAGCTGGACACACTTAGTTTAAGAGTACAGTGGGAAGATCTAAGAGTCTAGATATGTGCAGCCTCCTTAGGAACAGGCATTGGCCGAGGACCCACCCAACAGGCATCTTTCTGAGGTCAACATCCAGCCATGTCATTATTGCATCTAAACAGAAGCTCTGATTTTCTGGAGCCTGCAGCTGGGCAGTTCTGCAGGGCAAAATATATATTAACCTTATACTAAATACAGACTTATGTGTGAATCGGCACACAGTAGCCATGGGACATCATAGTCAGCTCCTTTTGTCATTTTGAAATTGCTCTGTTCAGCAGTGCAGGGATAGCTTTGTACAAGACATGCCTTATGTGTGAAGTGGTGTGCTATGTCCTACATGGCTCACCTGCCAAAGGTGCAGTGTGGAGACTGCTTAGCTTAGCTGATGTAGACTGCTCTTGCAGTGGATGGGACACAATTGTGGGGGTATTGCCTTGACTAGTGGTTTTGAGAGAACATAAGTAAATGCAGCGTGTGATGCAGATGTTCCCTGATCAGGCCCCTTGAGCTCCCTGAGTCTGGTAGCCCACATAGAGGCAGGCAGTGTTTCTTATTTTAGCTACCATGAAACATCATCAGGTGCCTGATATGTTCTAGTGGTAGGAACTGAAGGTCTGGGACAGGAGCACCCATTTCCCACCTACAGAGCTTTGAAAAAGTCTGTTCATGGCCCTCTGCTCAGGCTTCTTTACAAAGCTGCCCTCACATGCTGCTGCCAGGTGGGGTTCAGGTGAGGTGTCTGTGTGTGGGGTTGACTGACAGGTGATTGCAGCTGACTCTTTTTCCTGTGTCCTGCCCAGAATGACCTTTCTGTCCCTTTACGGGAGGAGAATCTGGATGACTCGGCAGGACTCCTGTTTCCCATATATGACTCTGACACACACATTCTTTATGTAGTAGGAAAGGTAAGTGCTTTCCATGTCAGCAAATGCTGGTCTGTTTGATTTTGCTCTCAGCCTGTGTTGCATGAGGCTGAAGCCAAAGGTTCTCCTGAAGCATGTTAACCTAAGGATATGGGCAGGTGGGATGGGGCCAGAATCAAGCCGTGTTTCCCATGTTTACAGATAGAACACGTTTCTTGTGGAAAATCACACTGCAGAGTCCTAATCTTCTCATACAGAAATTTGAGGGTAAACGTTTGGCTCACTGTTGATCTTGCATGGCTTCCGGGGTAGGCATTAGTCTCAGACCCTCCTACTGAACAGCACAATCTGGCTGACATTGATTTTCTTTGCCTTTAGGGGGATGGAAATATACGGTACTATGAGATAAGCCCTGAGAAACCATACCTGAACTACCTGATGGAATATCGTTCTCATTTACCACAGAAGGGAGTTGGTGAGTGGCAGCATGCCTAATGTTACAAAAAGATTGTGGCTTATTTGAGAGGCTGTGAGAGACTAGAATTATCCAAAATATCATTTAGAAAAGAAAATAGGTCAGATTCCTCCACAGGTTTACAAGTGCACAACTGTCAGCTTGGCCCAGCTCACGTGTATGGGCCAGGTGGTATCACAGGGTCAGAGCTTGAAGCGGTCCCTTCTGACCAGCACGGCATGGGCTGGGTAGCTTTACCAGTTACTGCTGCAGACCCTCTCACATACCTGGCCAAGATGGAAGGGAGCATAGTCTCGATTTAAAGGTGGAGAATGCTCCTTTCCATTTGTGAATCTGCTCCAAGATTTTGACATTAAAGTCAGTTTACATTGTTCCTCTGTGATTTTTTTGGTAACAGGTGTTTCACATATTAATGCCTTCCCTCTTTATCACTTGCCTACCTTCTTCTTTACTGACATTTCCTATTCAGAAATAGACCTGCTGTGATTAGGTCACCTCTCTTCCATTGCGGACCCTTTCATATTAACCTGTCTGCATACTAACCACTGTTTAACTAATTCAAGCTAAATAGTTGGCTTTCTCAGACCCTATTTTTAGCCCTTTCTTGAACCTTCTGTGGTCTACCCTTTAAATCGTATTCTTCCATAGACTGACATGTTTCTGGGATCATTTACCACCTATCCACACTACCTGTGGACACTCCTGTTGTTACAGAACATTGGTAAAGACACTTGGCAGCACTGGATTTTGTGCCTGCAGGTCTCCTTAAAAAAATAATAAAAAAGGAATAAATGATTTAAAACTTAACTGGAAGGATGTCTTCATTATTTAGCTTTTATAATCCTTCCAGTGTACAACATCGTGACCTTTTCGTTGTCATAGTCTCTTCAAAAATCATTCCATAAAAGGTCTGAATGAATCAAGTCTGCTTCCCTAACCTGCTTTGTTCTCCTGATCAAACATACTGCTAAGGTTATTGCACAAAATTTCTTTCTCAATACTACCAAAACAAAATACTATATAGAGGAGTGGAGTTTAGATTCGCATATAGATGATTGCATGATGTAAGGAGCTTTAGTCCTTCACACAGAATCTACTGTTTAAAGAAGTCACAGAATCACAGAATATTGTTGTAAGGGACCTGCAAGGATCACAGAGTCCAACTCATAAGTGAATGGCCCCTGTGGGGATCAAACCCACAACCTTGGCATTATTAGTACTATGCTCTAACCAACTGATCTAATCTCAAGCTGGATAGTAGTAGAAAACTAAGCTTCTGTAGGACACCATGAAGCAAGGTCTACAAGCATATGGAAGGTCTTTTGTTAAGGGAATTGATATGTTAATGGAATTCAGAATATGGGCTTTGGACTGTACAAGCTTATGGGATAGAAATCCACTGAGGTTACCAGGTACTTAGAGATCTTCTGTAGTTTAGCCAGTTCCTAAAACACAAATGGTGCCATCTGGTAAAATAGATGTTCACACACTTCTTATATATACCCCGTTGTGTTTTGGGATGTTTCTAGGGGAAGACACTGTGCTGGAAGGGATTTCAGCTTGATCCATATGGCTATTCTTGTGTTGTGTAGGTGTCCTGAAATCCCTTCCTGGTGATCCTGATACTCAAATGCTGTGGCATCACATGCCATTTCTCAGTTCTGGTCAGTCTATTTGGAGCTCATTGGAATTAGTAAGGAACAGGAGGCTTAACATGACAACCATACACCCTATATGGTCTGACAAGAAAAAAAAATTATTGGTTCTTGTCATTTGGGCCACCAAGCCAGTTTTGGATGGAGATTTCAGACCATGCTGATGTGGAGCTGACACTATGACTCTGTTCATTGTTTGGTGACCCCTTTCCCATGGCAGATGACATTAACTTTCCGAGGGAGATTTATACCCCATTTACTTCATGCTCTTCCACCAGGAGTGATGCCAAAGAGAGGCCTTGATGTGTCAGTTTGTGAGATTTTCCGTTTCTACAAACTGATTCCAACCAAAAGCCTGATTGAGCCCGTCTCCATGATTGTGCCTCGACGGGTAAGTCAGCCTCAGGTCATGTTTGTTTCTGGGGCAAACATCAGCAAAAAAATGAGACCAGTGCCTCCTCTCTGTGACTCTTTAGGGGTGTGAGGGTAGACAGTACAAGGGATTTTTTCTCTCCTGACATGAGAAACATAGCTGACCAGTTTCTGGGGCAGTTCTGCCAATGAACCCTGACCGGGTAACTCATGAGTTAGGTCTCTGTTTAATGTCTGACTTTCTAAGCTATGCTGCCAGGTCTGCTAGCTGGCTATAAACTTCCTCAGTGGCATCTGTTTGACAGAAGGACAAAAGAGGGAGAGGGGCCAGAGTTTATGTTGGGTGACATGAATATCTTATTGTGGAAGAAAGAGGAATTACCCTGGGCAAATGGGAGGAATTCCCAGGTCTCTACCTAGTGGGTACAGTTGTGTTACAGATGGTTGTTCTGCAGCATGCAAGGCACGACCCACTGCACTGAGAGAGATGCAGAAGTCTCAGACATGATGTCATTAGAGAATGAAACAGACCATGAATCTGTAGGTAGCCAAGGTAGCTCCCATGTGACTGTGTGAGCAAAGGTACATGGGAAATGTCAGCACTGTGCCTTTTACTTCCAGAAAGCAGGATATGAGAAAAATGTATGAGTTCCTTGAATTCAGAGGCATCGGAGCTAATGCTCCTTTCAACTACCAATCAGGCATGTTCCTCCAATTTCTGTCAGCTGATGATCAGCTGATGATTTGTGACATTTCAATCCTTTGTACCCACTTATTCATCCTCAGGAACACTGATTTCATGGGAGTTGGCTTAGCCTTTGTCAACATTCTCCAGTCTCTTGTCTGGACTTGCAAAGACCTTACTGTCAGGAATTAAATTAGGCCTTCAGATGCAATTCTTCCCAGTTGGGATGAAGAGAAGAGAGATTCAGGGCAGGTTTATGTCCATGCTGGTGAGATTTTATGTCCATGTTGGTGAGTGCTCATGACACTCTCTGTGCTAAGTTGGAATAAACATGTTTCTCCACCACAATCCAGTGTGGCCCCTCTAACCCAAAACCTCAGTGACATAGTTACTCTGGACTTTTGTTTGCTTGCAGTCGGAATCATACCAGGAAGACATCTACCCCTTGACTGCAGCAGCCCAGCCAGCGCTGACAGCACAGCAGTGGCTGAATGGAGTTAACAAAGGTCAGCACATGGAGAGCTCCCCAGCCCTTCAGCTCCCCAGGGCTTGGGTAAGCTGCCACCAGCTCTTCTGGCTGTTAACTGCCAGAGAAAGAGGAAAGGAGGAAAAGAAGAAACATAACAAATGTGGCTGTAAGCTAAAATTACTCAGTGACTGTGAACTCTGGAAGCCAGTCCAGTCAAGTACCTCCTTGTTTATCCCTACAAGTTGTTTGAATGAATTGCTTACAATTGATTTCTGAGTGTGGTTTGTGAGTGCTAACTTGTCACCTGCCTCCCTCCTTAGGGCCTCTTCTGGTATCCTTGAGACCAGGCTCTGGTGCTGCAAATTCCCTACTGCAGTTTCGTGAGCCCGAGCCACTCATGCAAACTACTGACCTGAGCCAGCAGCAGGACTGGGGAGGAATGATGCCACTGGAGGATAAGCAGAAGCCAAGAGAGGTCGAAGATGGCAGAAACCAGCTGAAAGTGGAGGAGAAATCACCAAAACCTGAGCAAATGTGCCTCTCCAATGGCTTCGACATATTTGAGTGTCCACCACCACAAACTGAAAATGAGGTGTGAATATCTGGGGTGAAGGGTTGGTGTTGTCGAGGAAGCCCAAAGGCAGCTGGCAAAATTATGCCATTCACAAAGTGGCATTTTGGAGAGGGTTTATTTAGCAGACCTGCAAGCTCTTTGTTCTTTGTCAGGGCAGAAGGTCTGCATGTCCTGGGTCCCACACAGGAAGCAGAAGTGTGACCCAGCAGCACACCGCCTGAGGGAACCTGGGAGGGAGCAGTCAGCATTTCTGCTTCTTCACAGAATCACAGATTATGCTAATTTGGAAGGGACCCACAAGGATCATCGAGTCCAGCTCTTAGCCACACACTGGACCATCCCCAAGAGTCGCACCATGTGTCTGAGAGTATTGTCCAAATGCATCTTGAACTCTGTCAGGCTTGGTGCTGTGACCACTTCCCTGGGAAGCCTGTTCCAGTACCCGACCACCCTCTGTGTGAATAACCTTTTTCCAATATCCAACCTAAACCTCCCCTGACACAACTTCAGGCTATTTCCTTGGGTCCTGTCACTGGTCACCACAGAAAAGAGATCAGTGTCGGTGCTTCCTCTTCCCCTCACAAGAAAGTTATAGGCTTCAGTGAGGTCTCCCCTCAGTTTCCTTTTCTCCAGGATGAACAGACCAAGAGTCCTCAACCATTTTTAGGCATTCTTGTGGCGCAAACCTGCCTGGTGGCTGGCTGGGCACAGGGAGGTCTTTGTGATCTCTGGGTTATGGAGAAGAGAAGGGGCTTTTTGCAGTATAACCCTTCTATGAGAGTTCCGCTTAGTGAGCCTGGTGAGGCAGCAAGGATCACTGTGGCAGGAATGGGTGTACTCTTGGCACATCCATGTAGTCTTAACTGCCTGTGTCGTAGACCCTGAACTGGTTAAGGGTCTGGTTCTGCCCCTGCCTCAGCAGCTCGCTGCTGGGGAGCAACATGACAGTGAATGCCATTGAGGCTGGGAAAGGCTCCAGGAAAGACTCCAGAAAATGTCCTGGCAGCTCCATAATCTATCTTCAGCCACAGCCAATCACCTTCCTGTATAGTAACCAAAGCTGGCACAGTGGTAAATCTCTGTGGTGATTTGCCAGCCTCCCATTGTTGGCAGTTCAGGAACATTTTCAAGTACATGCAGCATATTTGCTTGTAGGAACCCTGGAAGGATTTTCATCCCATAGCTACACTCAGGTCCCCTTTTCATCTCTGCAAGATTTTAGTATCTGCAGCTTGATAGGGCAGGAATTTCCTCATCTGAATTTGCCTGTGGTGTGAAAAAGGATACTTTTCTACATGTTTCTGAGCTAGCACCCTGAAGTTACAGAAGCAGACCTTGCAGAGCTGTGTGCTTTGCTGCATGCATAGTGAAAGGCCATGCTAATCCCGACTAGAGAGGACAGAGCATCATCAGGAAAAAAAGAAGTAAAAGAACTTGTCCAAGGTCAGAGAAGAGGAGATGTAGCAGACCCAGGAATTTAGACTCCAGATACTTTCTGTAGGCTCTCTTTGAGTGATGAGTGGTAGGAAGGCTATTTTTTGCATTGAATTAAGGAGATGTAGCACTATTAAATGGTGCTGAGAAACACCTGCAGCTCTAACCCAATTGAGTGCGCAACAGGAGCACTTTGATGTTCAGTGTGTTGATTGAAGGCCTCATCTTTAGATGCTGTTTCTCTCAGATGTGATGTGACAGGACTGGTGGCATTGTCAGGCTAAGCCTGTGTTTTCTTAGTGTAAGGGAAGTAAAATGTGTCTTTTCTTACAGCTTTTGCAGATGTTTTACCGGCAACAGGAGGAAATCCGTAGACTACGTGATTTGGTAAACCAGAGTGGTGTCCAAATTAAACAGCTGCAGCTGAAGCTCAGAAACCTCTGCACGGACACAGGCAATTACTGAGAGTGTTGGCCTGCAGCCAACACTCTCTGCACCCCTGGCAACTGGAGGAGATTCCAGTTCCTGCTGATAACTCCTTCTAGGTTTTTTACTGGGGGAAAAATTGATGCTTCAGGCAGCATGGACTTCCCTGGCTTGTGGTGGTCACATTTCCCTAATCATCGCCAGACAGTTCTTGATGGATTTACTGCACTTCTTCAGGCTCCCCTTGCTTGCCCACTCCCTGATGTCAGAAGATCATGTGTTGATGCTAATGAGAGACTTTGGAAAATCTTGCTCTTTGGGTCCTGGAGAAGCTATGTGTTAAGCTCTAGGAACAATCTGGTTTGCTGCCATTCCACAGGAGGATGGGAGACTGGAGGCAGCTGCCAGCTTCTCCCGCACAGTGGTGCAGCAGTGTGGCTCCTGTTACTGCTGTCCTCTTGCCCTGGGAGTCCACTCTGCAGCCAATCTTCAGAGGCATGTCTAGCTCCAAAGTGATCACCATGCACCCCTCTCACCTCATAGCTTGGCCCTGCACCAGGTGGCAAAGCTGTGGCTGCCCTGACCTGGTGCTGGGGATAGTCCTGCTCTGAGTGGGAGGCTGCACTGGGATGCCACTGTGATGGGTAAGGGAGAGTTGGTGTTGGAGGTCCTAGTTTTAAGGGGCAGTGCTGTGGGCGAGTTCTCTCCAGAGAAGCTCTAGAGGTCTTTGTGTCCTGTAAGTCAGTGGCCTTCTTTCCTTCCTTTTGCCAAAGACCAGCTGCAGTCAACTGGGAGTCTTCAGGCAAATGAGGACATTTAAAGCTGCACAGGGTTGATGGTGGGGGAATTTGCCAAGAGGGTTTGAAAGGATGAGGGGAGATTTGACCCCCAATCTGGTGCAGACCTTTCAGCAAAGTGTTGTGTGAACCACAGGAAGATCACAGGGCCTTGTCTGGTCATGCACAACCCTCCATGGCTGCTGGAGTATTGCTTGTCATTGTGCCTGCAGCTGCTGTCTCCTTAGCTCCCAGGTGCCAGCACCTTGTCCCATCCTTGTCACCATCTGCAGCTGCAGGGCCCTTCTTACCAGCTGTGTAGTGGAGCCCCCTGTATCCAGGCTGCTTTGGCTTCCCAAGCCCTGCAGCCACACTGACCTGTGCCCTTCAGCACCAGCTCTCTAGCTTGCTGCCAGACCTTACAGGGGTGTCTCAAACCCAAGCAGAGCAATCAGCCACTGTTTATCCTGTAACTGTGCACCTCTGTTGTGGCACATAGAAATGGCATGGGCAGTTAGTGGCAGGGAGGGAGTTTAAATCATCATTCCAAACTACAACAGTTAATAACAAAGTTGCTGAAACAAACTTCAGCTCATTTCACATTCTCTAGAATGGACTTTCCTGTGTCCAGGGAACACTCTGCAGTATACAGTTACATGTAAAAGCAGCTCACCACAGAAACAGAGCTTTAATCTAAACATGTGAAACACCAAAAATGGTCAGGCTCTCTCACCAAAGAAAAGAGCTATGTTAATAAACCAAGAAGCTTACAGTTTTTCAGCTATATATAACAGTCCTGACAACTTCAAATTCCAAAGCCATTTTCATAGAGGGTAGTCCCAGGTATATGACACTGATTTTCAAGCAGTCATTATCAGAAAGGAGAGCACTTAACACAGCCTTGATAGTCCAGGGGATGCAACACAACCTTTCACTGTGTGTGTGTTATTTGCTGCATTTTTTTGCTTATTTTTTCATACAGAATAAATTATTTAAATTATTTCTATGTTAAATAAATTTTATAGAGGATTTTTAAATCCTCTTGAGAACTGTTTCTTTGTTGTTCTATGACTGACTAGCTTAGAGAATGGTTGGCCGCTATGATTCTTATCTTAAGGTTATGTTGATTTCAGCATTTCTGGAAAAGGAATTGCTTTCATTTAGGTTTTACTGAAAACATTTGATAAGGTGAGACTATTTAATCAAAACTCCTTTTTTAGACAGTATGCCTGTGAAAGTGTGGACTGTGAAATGTATTTCAATTTGGAGCTTAAATGCAGCCATAAATCTTTCACAAGTTAACAAAAGTGGAGGAAATGGAGTTATGCATTAATGATCTGTGCCTAAATTGTCTTAAGTGATTGTTCTAACAGTTTCTAAAACTCCTAACTGCTTTGAAAAAACCTGTAAAACATGGGGATATAAACCAGATTTGTGCAATGAAAAGCAAATATAACTGAATAATAAATATATTTAGACTTTTTGATACATGCAAGGTTGTTGTTTTATTATTGTATTGTTGAAATGACTGAAACTTAGGCTGAATCAAAGTCAGAAGGCTGTATCACCTACTGTGTCTTTTGTTTGCATCAAGCAGTAATGTAAGTGGCCTTACATTAGTAGGCAGGTTGTACATGGTCTTAGGCACATGGGGCTATCTTTTTTATATCTTTCCCGTCTGCCCTGGATGCTACAAATGGGTGGCCATTTCAAACTGTTCTGTGCTAAATTGCTATGTGTGTTGTCTTGAGTAAACTCAGCCCTCCTGAACAGCATTCTCCCTGATGAGATGCCTCTGGCTGACTTGCAGTCCAGGTGCTTCTATTGTGCAGTATACTCTGACCAGACTCTTTTAGATACTCCATATGTGGAAGGTTTAGTGTGTTGATACCAAATTGACTTATTTGAAGACATACACTGTTTGCCATGATTTTAATTCAGCAGAGCGAAGCAACATTGACAATACAAACACAATATAGCAGCTGTAACCTCCAGTTGGATCACAAGACAAACAAAATTCCCATTACTGATGTCTATATGCTCACTGTCATAATGCTGAGTGTTTCTAATCACCAGGAAGAAATATGTGGGTTGAAGCCAGCTCAAGTCCATATGTCTCTTCAAAGTTCCTTTTTTTTGTTTTGGTTTTGTTCTGATTCCCACAGGCACAGTAGCCATGGTGAGAATCTGAACAACTGTCCCCTATGGCCATGTTGTCTGAGCTGTCTTCCTCTGTAGTGGTGTGTTGATCAGTTGCAGCACTGGGCATGGAAATGTTCATGACTCCATTCAAGATGTAACTGTTTAATGTTTTTTGTAACATAGTTTAGGCCAGTGTTGGGACAAAAGGAGGATGGAAGTTGTTGGAGAAAGACTGTGCTGAGAACTTCGTGCATTAGGCATGTAATCAGGGCACTGTGACCTCCTGGCCTCCCTGTCTTGTAATAGACCTTGTGCTGGGGATGGTGGCTGGGCAGGCACTGCATCCCTCCTCAGGAGCTGACACAGCCTCACTCCTCTAAGTGAAGTCTAGAAAAAGGCAGCAGTGGGCAGGCCAGTGTGGGGTGCAGGTCACTGTGGGAGGCAGAGGAAGAGCCTTGAGCACCTTTGCTGTCCTGGGATTATGACCTCTAAACGAAAAAGAAAGGGAAACAGCCTTGCAGTGGATTTAGAACCATAACACATCACATCTTCATCCTCTACTCCTGACCAGCTGCTAACTGCAAAACAAATTCCACTCAAACCTGGACAATAGCTGTCATTCTCATTTTGTTTCTTATCCTGAGAGGCTGTACCCTTGGTGTGCCCAAGGAGCTGTAAGTGAAAGAGAATCGATATGATGCTCCCTCATTTGCCCTGCAGTGAGATGCAGCAGGACACCCTTGTTGGCCCTGGGCTCAATAGCATCCATCCCTGGCACACAGTGGCTGCAAGCTGCAGGGGGTCACTGAAGCAAAGACTCAGTGTCAGGAATTGCCTCTTGGACATGCTGTAGCACCACTTCAGAGCAGGATCTTACAGCTTGTCCTGTAGTCACTGCAGTCTGTTCACAACTTTCTTGTACTGGGCAGCCCAAAACTGGACTTGGCACTTCTCATATGTGGCCTCATCAGCAGTGAGGGAGAGGAAGGACGAATTCCCCCGAGCTGCTGGCAATGTGCTTTTAAATACTGCTCAGGATACTCTTTGTTATTTTGCAGCAGTCCAGTGTTGCCAGCTCAAGCTCAGCTTATTGTCCAGCAGGGTCTCAAAGAACTCTGCAAAACTGCTTGCCAGCTGCACCAGTCCCCAGCATGCATCACTGCATGGAGCTACTCCTCCTCAAATGCAGGACTCTGCAGTTGCCCTTGCTGTGCTTCATCACATTCCTTCTTGCCCAGTTCTACATTTCTCCTGTTGAGGTTTCCCCGCAGTGTGGCACAACTCTCTGCTGCACCTACCACCCCTCTTTTGTGTGCTCTGCAAACTTGCCTGAGTCTACACTCTGTCCCATCCTGCAGGCCACTGAGGGAGAGGTTCCACAGCTTTGGGTTTGTTTTTTAAGCAGTTTTCAAGTTCCTATTCAGAAATCCAGGCTGACTACTGCTCCTGAACACTTCCTCATTCTTTGTGCCTCTGGAAATGCTCTCCAGGAGGATTTTCCCCACCATCTTCCAAAGGATTGCATGAGGCTGGCCAAGCTGTAGTTCTTTCATCTTCCTCCTTGCCTGGTTTGAAGGAAGGTCTGAGAGTCAGTCATCTGCAACCCTTCCTGGTTGCCTCTACCTTTCAAAGACCATTGAGAGCGGCCTTGCAATACCATCAGCCTTCACCTCCCCCAGCACACTCGAGTCCAACCCATCTGGCCCCACAAACTTGCATATGTCAAGGGTGATGAAATATTCATTAACCTGGTCCTTAGTATTCTGGTTCTCCCTAGTTGGGTATACAGCAGGTGTCTACCTCAACAAATCCATTTTTGTGTGCCAGTTTTCACACTCCTTAGGTTCTTCAGATTTTCACCATGGCTACTGTACTCGCGGAAATCAGAAGTGTGCTATGAACAGTGCAACTAGTGATTCACCTGCAGTACCTGCTGAGCATGGGCACAATGGAGAAAGCCAACACTTGAGTGTCCAGACTCTTAAGCAGTGCCCCTGGAGCCTGCTAGCCACACTTGATAATTCTCAGGTCACCCCTGGCAGTATCTTTAGCACATATATGAAAAAGCAGCACTATACAGTAGGGAGCCAGATAAGCTTTGGTAGCCTCTGCACAACATCCTTAACAGAAGCCCCAGGCAAGCAGCAAACTTCCTTAAATAGTACTTCTGATTAGCAGATGTGGGGCTTCTGACCCATGTAGTGGACAGCAATGTCGTCTAAGTATCACTTATCCCTTCCTTCCAGTTGTCTTGAGTGGCTCACATGCACATGAGAAACCCTTTTCTATTGGTCCTGACAAGGCTGGAACTGAGACTACGTAGTTGGAGCTTAAAATCCTGCTCCTGTGAGCTACTGACAATTGCTGCTTCCATCAGCAAAGAAAGCTCTCCTGAATAAAATCTTTGTGCATAACTAGAGAAAAAAATGTTCTGAGTTTAGTTATTCAGTGTCACAACATGGCAAACACTATGCCCAGCTCTTTTCAAAGCCCTATTTAGAAAAAAATGGTGCATAATAATCTGTTTAAGTGAGTTCTTAAAATGAATACATGCATAAATAAAGATTGTTTCCTCTTCTGATTTTCCATCCTCTTGTTTTTAGTTCAGTAAAAATTTGTACATACAATAACTTCTGATCCAACAATAAGACCCCTGAGGATCCTCAGAGGAAGGGGTTAACAGCTCAAGGAGTTATCCATGTTTTTCATCTTTCCTGGTGCTCAGCCATCAGATATAGAAGGGATATGTGAGGGGCATTAGAAGTGGATTGAGCCAGTATAATTCTTATTTCCTTTAACAGAAGAGAGCTTGGGCCTTCATCTGCTTTAAATGTTGCCTCATATTCCTCCCTGTATATTAGCGTGAATGACTGGGCTTCTGACTACAGAGCTTGTCTGCTTTGTGCTAGATTTTATGCATCTTGACTTTCAGCATCTTGACTTACATGGATATATTTGGTCGGATCTTGCAAGGTTTATGGCAAAACTCCAGCAGTACCTTACCAATATGAGCTTCAGGTCTATGGGTTTTACATGCCAAAGTCAAATCATTGCACTAATCCCATATCTCTGCAGGACTTGGCACAGAGATGAACATACGAGTGAACTTGAGTAAGGAACAAAAAATGCTGGTGTATAAACCTGAGGGATAGTGTCTAGGCAGAATCACCTAAATGTGAAGGTAGTGTGTTTGAATCAAACCTTACTTCCTTCTGATAGCCTTTACAGAACCATCAGCTTTGACTTAATGCAGCCTGGAAAGCTCAATTTCTGTATCAGTTTCTGTGTATCTCCTTGTGATGCAAATGTTACATTTTGGCAGCAAATCTGTCATGTGTGCTTAAGGCTGGAGAGTTCTGATCCAACCTGATGTTACAGGAGTCTTTTTTTTGGCCAGGGCCTGAGAGGATAGAGTACTCTCTTCAGTTTACACAAAGCCATTTCTACAGAATCTTTTTATGTGAATTTACCAGAGCCTTTAATAAAAACAGTGTTTAATATATTCATTGTGATTTGTGAGGCACTTTCTTTGATAAGATTTAAGTAAAATTATGCTCAAGCACTATTTTCATGAACAAGGACACTGAGCAAAAATGCTTTGTCCCAGATGGACAAGTGATGGAAGTAGCAGCATTTACAGAGAACTGCAGCATAAGGAACTGATTTTACTTTCTTTTGCTGCTGAAATTGCTTGAAAATAGATTTGAGAGTGGGACTATGACTGGACTGGTGTTCCTAAGGCTCGGCCACACTCTGATCTAGGGTGTGTTGCACAGTTTTCTACACCCATAAATTTTGTCTGCTCACAAACCCACAATCTTTTGGTGGTGGTGAAGTGAAAAGTGGAACCCTCTTCAAGCTAAATACATGTTTAAGGAAGTGAAGTGCGCTAAAAGGAGCAGATGAGAATGCTTGCCTTTCATCTGAGGAGAGTGGTGAAAAAGGATATAGTTGCTGTGTCACAGAATATCCTGAATTGGAAGGGACCCGCAAGGATCATTGAGTCTCTTTAGTGAATGCTCCATATAGGGACTGAACACATCGTTTCTAGGGCCATAGAATTGAATCATAGCAGTTCGTACCCAGGTGCCTACAGCACTTTTGGCCCTGACCCTTGTGCCTAGAGGGGTATCATGATTTTGGGAAGTTTTGTGAGTGTCTGGAAGTGAGAATGACTGGACCAAAAAAAAAAAATTGCAAAACCACTGTGTTTTTTTGCAAACAACGATTTAACCAATTGAGCACAGAAAAAAATGGAAGTCACATTCAAAGTTTGCAGTGTTGAACAAATTTTTCTGTTATCTAAGAAAGACAGATTTGCAGTATTACAGCTCCAGAGTTGGACTTGGGGGTTGCAGCTTTCACTCTGGCCAGGTCCGTGTGACTCTCAGCAGAGCCTTGCCCTGTCCGTGTTCCAGAGAGGGTGCTTTGAGCAGCTTCTGTTGCAGGATTTTTGGGTTGGTGAAGTGTAAAAGTTGCTGTGGTGCAAATACAGGCCTGTGGGTGGGAAGGGAGGGACACAAGAGCTTGTGTGTGCTCTCAGTCCTGGGGGAAGGCCAGTAGTGCCTTTCCTGCCAGAGTGAGGTCCTGCTCAGAGCCTGGCATGGGAAGAGAAGGGTGACTGCTGTGCCACAGTGAGACGTGGGGCCCACAGGTATGGGATGGGCTCCTTGCAGGCTTGCTGGTGGTGCTGCTCAGGGTGTGGTGTCCCCAGGGGTGCCTCAGCAGCCCAGTCTGTAAGTCTGTGCACCCTGAACCGCCCCCAACACCGCCAACACTGCTGTTCCTGGAGCAGAGCCCTTTCATCCTCCAGCCCTGCTGGATGGAAAGCTGTCCTCCAGGACAGCTCCACCCTCCACCCTGACCTTGAGGCCCGTGCTCTGGGGTACAGTTGCTTGACTTCTCCACCAAAGCAGCCCTGCCAGATAGTCTCTCCTTGTGTGGCCCTTCAGAGGAAAACAGCCTTAGGTGAGGCTGCTCTGACAGCCATGGTGGCACCTCTCACACCTTCCCGTCTTCAGCTTTCCTCAGCATTCAAGGAGACCCTGATGGAGGCTGTCAGGTTTCTCAGACTCCTTTTCAGCCAGGACAAGAGTCATGGAAGTCTGCGGAGCAAAGCTTGCCGTGTGAATTTCCCCTGATGTGTTGTTCCAGAAGAGAGTTCAGGAACATCTGTTCATGAGATTGACTCTGTACCTGCCCCTTGTCTCCAGCTGCAGGTACCCCAGAAGTTTCAGCTCTTCCATACTGGTACTTTACTGTTCTGGGCTGCTTGTCACAAATGAAAATCTGAAAGCTGGGAGACAACCAGAGTTACTTTCAAGCGCTTGTCCTCATTTGCAAATTTGCTTCCTAATGCTTTGCTCAAGGTGGGGATGAGGACTGGTGTCTTTGAGGAGACATGTTGTTCTGCGAATTTGGGCGCTTGAGTTTTTTCTGCCTCATTTCGCTGTCTAATATTTCTTTCAATGAGTGGTTACTTTTGATCTAGTCTGTAGCTGGTCTTTGGTTATGTAATTGATGCTCAGGTCCCAAAGAACAAGTGAATTAAACACTTCTTTAAAATAAAGTCCTCCTTCCAGATCAGTGATTTGTACCACTTTTAAAAAACCCCCAAGAGTCTGGGAATCAGTACATTCCAGAGAATTCATGTTTCCTATCAAAATGGCTACAGATTCTTACATCTATTGTAGTTACCAGTGCCTTCAGCTGAAATCAAATGTAAACCCTCATAATCCAATACATAATTGATTTCTTTACCTCTCTTTCTTTACGTGCTTGACTTCTTTGTGCATAAACCTTAAGGCTTTTTGTGTAACTGTAAGGTTGTTCAATTAGGGACAAACCCCTTAAACCAAAATTAATCGAAACTGCATTCTGTAGGTTTCTCTGTCCTAAGTGTAACGCTGCCTCAGTCCAGAAGAGGGAACTATTGTTTCGTATATGACAAGTCCAAGCAAGTAGTTTAGAACTCCTAACATGTGAAGATGAAAATGGCCTTATCTAATGTTAATAAATGATGAGGTGTGAAAATTGAGATGTTTAGAGATTTTAACAAAACAACAAAAGATCAGAGCATACAAATTCCATCTGTCTTTGCTTTTAGAGTATTCTTACAATGCTGACTTATGTCAAAATATGTAAATGAAATTGAACTGTTTACATAGAACAGGAACACCTGAGATCCCACTTATTTTCTGGCATGTGAAATAAATTATATTAATTAAGTTACTTTGGCAATGTACCTGGCTTTAATTTGATTTTCCATTAAGTGCATGAGCCTTTCTGGGGAACAATAGATGCCTTATTAAAAAAAGAATCTCTTCATTTGCAGTTTCCTGCTATAAGCCATTGCCAGAAATCAGAAAGGAGGAGTGTTTACCTTCTCACAAATATTTACTTAAGTGAATGCTCTTGTACTTAGAATTTGGATGTTGTAAAAGCCTCAGTTTCTCTAAGAATCGTCTATTGGAAGTAATTCTATTGTTATCATTGTATTACTCAGTTACTGTAAGTACATGCTGAGCTAATTTAACAGGCACTGCTCTTGTAGCTGATGTTTGCTTTTGGAGAAGGGGCTTGTTTCTTACATCTGCTCAGTGATGATGGTATGTTTCCATTTTTAGCTGGGTTAGTTTTAGCCTATATGCTCAATATTAAATAAAGTGTTTGTATCTAGACATATTATGCATGTTCCTGTTATCATGCATAAAATCATGCAAATGAGTGCCAGGTAACAAGGGAAGCCACGACATGCAGTCATTGTTATACTATCTGCTTGTTTGGAGCCTGAGACTGGTGGGTACATAGTCTAGGCTTGAGAATAGGAATGAATGCTACTTTAACTGTTTTCAGGACAATGTGTGGACAATACGTCATAGGTAGGTCTTCCTAGTATTAGTGTGTACTTGAGCGCAAGTCTGCAGAACTGTTACCGATGATGCCAGCTAGCATCTATGATTAGGTTTAAGTAGAAATCGGAGGGCTACCCTAGACTGCCAATTAATGGTTCATCAGTTAAACCAGAAAAATATTCTCATTGCTGCTACTAAACTAGACCATTCCTGTGGCTTTGTCTTTACTCCCGTTGATTTGTTGCCTGGTGCTGACAACTATTTTGTCTTTTCTTACATAGCCATCGCCAGTTCATCTTACTGACAAAAGGCAAAATCAATGAAACA
The DNA here is from genome assembly GCA_026770055.1 of Myrmophylax atrothorax. Classification (NCBI taxonomy): domain Eukaryota; kingdom Metazoa; phylum Chordata; class Aves; order Passeriformes; family Thamnophilidae; genus Myrmophylax; species Myrmophylax atrothorax. The sequence continues at coordinate 40,743,594 of JAOXXN010000364.1, forward strand.
TTTCTGAGCATAGCCATCTGGGACATGACACTTTAGAGTGATTTTTGATTACCACCAATAGGCCAAAGATATTTCTTGTGTATATGCAGATAAAACCAGTGGGACAGAGTTTCATATGTTGTGTGACAACATTGCACTTTGCAGTAGAACTAAAGCAGTTTTTAGTCTGAGTCTGTGAGGAAATAAGCTTGGCCACTTGTAATGAGTTTTTTCTTACTATTTCTGCATTTTTCAACCACTTAAATCTATTTTGCAGAGGTTTATCTTTTGTTCATCCCCTGTTCATCAGTCCTTGTATCTTCCCACTGATTTTTTAAATTTTCCCTAGGAATAATGACACAGGGGCAAGACAACTATGCTGGTTTGCCCTATGAACCATAAAAGAAACCACATTAAAATTTCAATTTTTGAATCTTAATGGTTGACAATGATTTTCCAAATTGAAAGAGCGCATCTTAATTTGCAGTTAAGGTCATGAGACATTTCAATGACAGTTTAGCTCAACTTTTGTCAATAAGCTAGGCAGATAGGACTCCAGATGATACCTTGAGGCTATATTTAATCTTTCTCTGCATATTACTTGTATCTGCATTTACAGCTGTAATTTACCATGTTGTGAAATGTTTTATAAGTTTTCTGTATAAAAGATCTTTGCTATACAAGCAAACAAATGTATTCAAGCAAATGTGATCTGGAACTCACTGGGGACAGTAAGTGTTGTTGACTGCAATGTTTCTTCCTTATTAGCTTATTTTTGATTCCAGTTATGTATAGAGCAGAGCTGAAAGGAATAAAGGGATCATCAATCCATGTCCGTGCCTTAGGCAGGATTAAGTGCACCTGTGCCATCTCTGGCAGGTGTTTGTCTGGCGTATTAAAACCTCCACTGATGGAGGTGTGTGTCATGTTCAAGCAATCTGTGTGAATGCTTTTCATTTTCACCCTCAGCAGGATTTCCATTAATGTCTTGTCTGGGTTTTCCTTCCTGTAATTTAAACCTGTTACTTTTTGTCCTATTTTGTGGAACTGTAGAACAGACTAAGGCAGTTAAATGCCTCTCTGACACTCAATCCCGTCAGATCTTCTAAAGTCAGCAGGGTCAGGCCAGGTTAGCACTTGGATGGGAGACCCCCTGGGAATACCAGGGGCTGTAGGTTCTAGTCCTGAGGACTTCACTGTCACCATCCAAGCTCGCTTGGCCATGGCAGATGAACCTGAGGAGTTAAAGGGTGGGGACAGATCTGCGCAGCTGTGCCTCACCTAAAAAATCCACTGTGCAGGCTGGAAGGGCACAGCCACGTGGGGAGAGCCCTGCCCAAATCTTCATTTGTAAAGCCAGGCCATACACAGAACAGACTATTATTTTTTATTCTGCAATAGCTCTTTCTCTTGCTTCAGACTAAGTCCCTCCTCTGCACGTGAAACTACCATCAGTTCATTCTTTTCTTCCTCACTGAATTCCTCTCATAGACCATCTGGGTTTTTTAAATTATCCTGTTCAAATCTTGTGATGCAACACCAAACACAGACTCCCAGAGGACAAGGGTGCTTTCAAAAGTTATCTTGGCCATAGCCCTGTTTCTGAATGCCTGTATGATGCTTGTTTTCCTACAGAAATACATGTAATTATACTCAATATATTCACCGTAAACTTGAATTTCCTTCCTGTAAACCTGCCTGCTTTTCTCCTATATTTTTCAGATGATGATTTCTGTCTATGTGTAGTATTTCATGTATCTTTGTAAAAGTGTTTTATAAACATATACCTGAGAAGGAATGGCAGGTCAGACTTCATCAATGTGCCATCAGGAGCTAGTGGGTGATTTTTTTTTCCCTGGGGGTTACGGTGCTGTATTGAATTATAATAGTTGGAAATTCAGCTGTCTTTTTTGGTGACAATCAATGAACAGTTGTCCAGTCATTCTTGCTCAACCATTCATGAAGTTGAGAGAGTGCCTACCTGGCTCAAACTTTAATTCCTGCCTCTTACTTATAAAATGACTTGGTGTCTTGACATCTTGTTTCCTGAAAGAGAGTATGAGAATGATCTGAGTTCAGTGTATCATAGAATGGGTTCTCTTCCTCATAATGAGGTCTCTTACTGGAATTTTCAGTATTTTCCTACTATGCATAGTTTTCCTGAAATACACATAATTGCATGTAAGAAAAAAGAATAAGTATATAGTACAAGTATGAAGAAATGTTGGAGAAAAATCATAAAGTGCTGACGGAAAGGGAAGGTAGGAAGGACCAAAATGGTAATAAGTCTTCCCTTTCAGTTCTAAAATACGGATATCGGAAGGAGACTATCATAGAAAGGCTGTGGTGAATTCTTTGTCCTGTGATGTCCTCAGATTGTCAGAGTGCGTATTGGAAAGTATTTTAGCTAAATGTGAGGCACTGTGTCTGTTGTCAAAGCACCTGGGAGAGGTTTTTCTGGATTGGATGATGTAGGAGATCAGAACATACAACTTAACAGTCCTTTAAAGTCATTAAGCAAAAGATCAGTGAGAATACATGCTGATAATGCCAAGGACAAGTAATGTGGAAGGGAGGCTAAACAGGAACGTAGAAGATCGTGGAAATTCAGTACTAGTAGGCAACATGGCTTCTAAAAAGGGGAGAGTGAATAAGAAAGTAGAGGTTCAACTTCATCTGCTGGAAGATGAAAGATTGCTGCAAATTTAAACACTCCGCATGCTGGGCTCTTAAGCTGTCCATAGCTCATATGTGATCAGAAGTATATATACAGTACGT
>JAOXXN010000364.1:40750123-40782334 GCA_026770055.1 Myrmophylax atrothorax
AGCTGTGTAAGAGGTAGTGACCTGCAGCTGTCAGCAGCAATTGCAGAAGCAGGAGAACAGGCAATGTGTCTTCCACTTGCTTGCCCAGGGTCAGGGACAGGTATATTACAGTAAATTGAAACAAAATGACAATGATCTCAGCCTGAACCTCATATACAGACAGATGAGGATTTGGGGATTTTGAGTTGTATTTAGTTGTAGGTCCTTTTCATATCCTTCTGAAGATTAAAAAAAGGTAGCTACCTTTTCCTTTCTCTGTGAAGGATGACACCATACATTTTCCTTCCTCCAGCGACAAACTTTGATTCTGCTTGGAGTAAAAGTTTTGTGCAATCTGAAGTAGGGCAGGAAGAAGTGACTTAAAGATGTGCCTGAGCAGGGTTCATAGTCACCCTCATGTCTTACTTCCAGACATGGATTTTTCTGACAAGGTACTCAGTACTATGGTTCAGGGGAGCAGGAGTTTAATGTACCTCTCTTCAAAAAACAAGTATGAGCAGTAATGAAGGCTGGTTACTGCTATTGTTATAATTTGATTATCTTCAGAACTGGAAAATCAAACCTTCTGTTGATTAGTTTCCTCTTTTTCTCTCTCCCACATGAGACAAAATACATCACTTAACATTCTGTACTTGCAGATTAATGGCTGCATTTGAAAGCAGCTGTGGGAGACCATTACAGTGGAATCAAGGGACCCAAGAACTGCTGTTGAGCTCCTAGGATTATGCAACAAAGTATTATTCTGTAACTGGAATTATATCACTGAATTATTTTTAAGGTTTTTTTTCTGAAGCTATCTATTTATAAACAGAAGTAACAAATACATGCTTACTGTGCATACCTGAACAAAATGTCTTAGAATCATAGAAACATAGAATCATTAAGGTTGAAAAAGCCTCCAGGATTGAGTCTAACTTTTGACTGAACACCATCTTGTCAAATAAACCATGGTACTGAGTACCACGTCCAGTCCTTTCATGAGCATTTCCAGGGATGAGTCCGCCACCTCCCTGTGCAGTCCATTCCAGTTTTTACAACCCTTTCTGTGAAGAAATTCAGGTCGAACCTGAATCCCCTCTAGCCTAGCTTGAGACCATTTTCTCTTCTCCTGTCACCAGTTGCCTGTGAGAAGAGACCAACCCCTACCTTGCTACAACCTCGTCTCAGGTACTTGAAAGGGTGATAAGATTTACCCTGAGCCTCCTTTTCTCCAGGCTAAACAATCTCCACTTCCTTGGCCACTCCTTACCGCATTCTCTGGACCCTTCACCAGCTCCACTGCCCTTCTCTGGATGCGCTCCAAGACCTCAATGCCATTCCTGGATTGAGGGGCCCAGATCTGGACACAGAACTTGTGATACAGCCTCACCAGTGCCGAGTACAGGATGATGATGCCTGCCCTGGTCTTGCTGGCCACACTATTGATGATACAGACCAGGATACCATTGGCCTTCTTTGCCACCTGGGCTCACTGCTGGCTCATGTTGAGCCAGCTGCAAGATCAGCACTCCCAGGTCCTTTTCCACTGGGCAGCTTTCCAGCCACTCTTCCCCAGCCTGTAGTGCTGCATGGGGTGGTTGTGACCTGATGGCAGTTGGCCTTGTTGAACCTCCTATCTCTGGCCTTGGCCCATTGATCCACCCTATCCAGATTCCTCTATAGAGATTTCGATCCTCCAGCAGATCAACACTCCCACACAACTTAGTGTTGTCTGCAAACTTACTGAAGTGCACTTGAACCCCTCATTCAGATCATCTGCAGAGATATTAAGCAGTGTTGGACCCAATACTGAGGCTTAGGGAACTCCACTAGTGACTGGCCACCAACTGGATATGACACCATTCACCAACACTCTCTGGCCCTGGCCACCCAGCCAATTCGTAACCCAGCAAAGGGTGCATCTGTCCAGGCTGCGGGCTGCTAGGTCTTCCAGGAGAATGTTATGGGAGGCAGTGTCAAAGACTTTCCTGGAGTACAGGTAGACACATCCTCAGCCTTCAACCTTTCCCTCATCCACCTGCTGCATCACCCAGTCATAAAAGGAGATCAGGTTGGTCAGACAGGACTTGCCTTTCCTAAGACCATTCTGGCTGGACCTGAGCCCTTAGTTTCCTGACCATGTTTTGCAACAAAACTTCAGGGAAAAATATAAACAGAAAGTAATTTTATAAGGCTATTTTGCCAAAAAATATGGTCACATAAGCTTGAACTTTTCAATATGTCAGCCATGCTCATGAGTTTATCAGTGCGTCATTATGTCACTTGATAACACCAAAAAACTCTGTGATCATACACATATACCTCACAAGCTTGTATGTAAGTGGGCAGAGGCACAGATTATTTTCTTCACTGCAAAGGCTATAAAAATGGTCATGGTGAGCTAGATCAAAGGTCTGTCTAAGGGAGTATTCCACTTTCAGTAGTAATCAAAACCAGGCACGTAGAGAAAATTAGGAACAGGGAAAACATATGTGAAACTTTCCCCCAGGGTCCAATTTTTTCATCTTGGGAACTCCCTTGTTTAAAACTGGGATCAGTTTACTCTTCCAGCTTACTAAATATTCTGCAAGCGGACAAAAGAGAGCAGTGGAGGATAAGCTAGTGGAAAGTCTTTATTTAAGCCTGTCCTACTCTGAAGTTAATACTTTAATAAATCATAGAACCAGATACGACAATGATGAGGCAGTTTAGAAAACCGAGGTATGAATATAAATTCTATGGTTAATATGTTTTGTAATGAAAGGTGTGATTATAAAATAGAATAGTTTGCAATGCCTAAAAGGACTGAGTAAGTGACCTCTAGGCATCTTTCTTTGTATCTTGATGACTGTTAAAAACACTTATGTCTACTCTCTTATCTATGAGCCACTCCCTGTACTTCTAATCATAAAGTGCTTACTCCAAGAACCCCTCCAGCAAGTTCAAATAAACAAAGCAACTGGTTAAGTGGTAGCTGCCTGGGAGCGCCTGGGGAGAGGGATGTTATAATGCTGACAAAAATGGGCTCAATACATTGTTTGAGAAAGTTGTAGCTAGTGGCCTCATTCATCACAGTGACAGCAATACTGACAGCTCTCTGCAGTGCTTCATCTGTGAAATGATGGATCAGCAATGAGGGCTGGCTGATAGGAGACACTTGAAACATTCAGAGCTTTCAAAGTCTACTTCCTCTGTCATGCTTTATTCGTGCTGCACAATGGAGAAGCACAGGCAGTGTATTGAATTACAGGTTTGAACCTTGAGATCCTGTCCAGGGATAATTTGCCTAAATCTACACAATTCTTTCATTTTCACATCTGTGAAATAGCAAAGCCTCTGGCAGATGTGTGGGAGGTGAGACCTCTTTGGTACCTGGTCACTCAAAGCTGTTCAAAGCTAGTACACATGAAGAAGAGTTACCTAGGACAGAGGGAAAAGCCAGACTTACCTGTGATTTGCATTTGGAATACAATTGGCCTAGATGCTCATGACCAGAGATTTTTTAAACCTGTAAATCAGCCTATGAGCTATATGCAGTGAGGCAAATTAATAATGACATGAATCTAATGGCTGGTGTAGCTCAAAGAGCAAGTGAAGTTACAGTGCCATGACAACAGCAGATATATTCAGAGAGGATCTGAAATATAACAGGACTGAAATGCTCCCTGACAGCATTATGATACTTGGCTTTTCCTTCTTTATTGCTGTGAAGCTGATAGGAGACTTGTTAAGGCAGAGCAGTAGCAGCATCTAAAGCTGTGTTTTGGTTAGGGGTCAGTGTCAGTGCTTTCATTATAAAACTTGTTCCTCTGGAGAATATAGTACTACAATAAAAACATTCACTCTGGTCTGAAAGGTGCTTCATGGAAGTTTGATCCAGAAGCACAAACAGAGCAGTGAAACAGCCTAACTGAAAGTCTGCTGTTGTCAAGGACAAGGCTTTTGTTTACTTTCTGTTCTGGCCATGTGTAAGCTGACTGACTGTGAGATGAATTAGCAATGTTGAATATCCAGTGTCAGCAGAGCATGAACAGTCTAAGTGCATGTTTGTCTACTGGTTGAGCTCACTAGCTTTATAAGATGCACACTAACTGAGTGCATTGCCAAAACGACCTTGTTCACTTAATGTCACCTTCCCCTTCCCTCAAAACACATACCTATGGCATGAGCAGGGGCCAGTCAGCACAGCTGCAATTCTAGGGCACAGATCAGACCATTGCTTGGATCCATCAGTCACTGGGAAAGATGTTGAAATATCCAAATTAGAACTGATGTCTCTGTTTACTTGCTCTAAAGTCAGAGCAAAGAGAGAGAAAATTTCAAAGTTGAACTGTGATACTGGAAGCATATGGCTCCATATATTTCACCTCAGTCCAGGGGCAAAAGTGAGGTAGAGTTACAGAGGTGTTGCTAGTAAGGCTGTAAACATCCACTGTCCTGCGAGCTCCTTTGCAGGGCCATGCTTGCCATGGTTTCCAACAAGCTGGGACAGGTCCAGGTAATTTGTGGAGGGAGCTGTCTTGAGTTTTTTTGAGGCTTGAGTGTTGTGGTTGTTCAGCCTGAGATTGGCAGAAGAGATATTCACAGCTACATGAGTGTGAAAGGTCCTCCAATCGAAGGGAATATTCCTGTGCTACACCACATGGAAAAATGGAATTTCTTCAGTCAGCCAGGTCTTCCTCATGAAGTATTGTCAGGACAATAAAAACACTTGTTTTCAACCTCCTTCAGTTTTCAAGCCCCTAAAATATATGAAGATTAGAGATGCAGACAACTGTATACTGAGTTCAAGCCAACAAATATAGGCTTGTTTCTCTTAATTGCCTTTTTTTAGGTGCACTAAGTACAGTCTGTGGGCCTAAAGGGTGTGTAGATCACACCCTGAGGTCGACTCCTTGAAATGGGTATTCTAAAAGGAATGAATTATCCTTGTGTGACTGTCTGATTTGCTCTTGTGCTCATTTAAAGGTAAACCGGCAGGAGAAATGAACACAACTCAAAAAGAGATTACAAGTCAGAATTACAATTTGATAAAAAGATCAACATAAATTAAATGATACAGATAAAAAATTGGTTTTGGCCCAAGAAACCCAGATGTATAACCCAGCACCCTGAGGCACAAACAGAATGGTGTTTGTTAACCCCTGTGCTGAGCACTAAGTGGTCCAATTGAGTCCAAAGTAAAAGGAAAGGAAAACCTGTTGGTGAGGATGATGGTTGCAATCTGGTTGAGAGTGGCAGGTGCAGTCCTGTCAGGGTTCTGGTCCTCCTCTGGATCTGATGAGTGGTATTCCAAGTTCCCAGACCCCAACATTATATGCTTAAGTTCAGGTGGGAATGCCCAGTACCTCCCCCAGGGCAAGTTGTTTCACAATGGGTGGTTCAACTCTGTGAGTCATGGGGTATTTTTGGAATCTTTGATGGCTCATTAGCAGACATGATCCCTCAGGTTGGTGTGAAGGTGCTAATGCCTCCCTGTACCTCAGTTATTGTGGTTGAGTTATTGATGTGAAGACAGGAACACACTCCTGTCTCACAGGGCTCTCTAACACCCAGCCTGTAGTTTGAGGTGTCAATTTTCCCCTGGGCAGCTGCTGCAAATGATCTATTATTAACAATTCATTAGAAGTGACATAAAGGGTGTAGAATATACAGTTTTGGTTACACCCACCCAGTGATAAGCTGCTCCCGCAGCTGTAATTAGGACAGCTCTAAAGATTAATCAGACTGAAATAAATGTCAGCATTAAAACTGCTCATGACTCAGCAAGGTGCAATCTCAGACCAGAAAGCTCATCACACACTGACCTGCAACAAAAAAAAGATGGTCATCAGGTCAAGAGAGAAGATTGTCCCCCTCTGCTCTGCCCTTGTGAGACCCCACCTGAACTACTGTGTCCATCTCTGAGGTCTTCAGCTTAAGAAAGATGTGGTTCTGTTGGAAGTGGGTCTTGAGGAGGGACACAAAAATAGTAAGACGTATGGAACACCTCTCCCATGATGATAGGCTAAGAGAGCTGGGCTTGTTCAGTCTGGAGAAGAGAAGGCTCTGGGGGGATGTTATTGTGGCCTTTCAATAAACTAAACAGGGCATATAAGAAAGGCGGGGAAATTCTTTTTAGCAGGCCCTATAGTGATAGGACAAGGGGTAATGGTTTTAAACTAAAAGAGGATGGATTCATGCTAGGTATAAGGAAGACATTTTTTATGATGAAGGTGGTGATACACTAGCACAGGTTTCCCGGGGAGTGGCTGGTGTCCCATCCCTGAAAAGGCCAGGTTGCATGGGACTCTGAAAAACATGATCTAGTTGAAGATGTCCCTGCTGATTGACAGGATTTTGTGTTAGGGGACCTTTAAACATCTTTTCCAATTCAATCAATACTATGATTCTATGATTAGCTCTCTCCCAAATAACTGAAGTGTGTAGGGAGTTACCTGGCTTTGAAGATCTGTATCCTCTTTGAGTTGTAGCATAGTTTTATTATTTTACAAGAGCAGAAATCTAGATGTGAGTAGTCCTGGGCAGGGTGGTTTGTACCATGTCCTGGCACCTGTACAGAAAAGCTGTTTCATGACCTCTTGTGTGGTTTGTGCTGCTGAGCTGGTGACCTTGGCCAGAAGTTTGTTACTGGAGAAGGGCTCTTCTCTTCATGGTCTGATTTAATTCCTGATTTCGTCTGAAGTAATTCTAGCTGATAGGGCTTTGGATAAAACTACATCATCTGGCTTTACTCACTGAACCTCCATAAGGTGAACTGACATCTAGTTCAAATTGTCATTTGCCTGCCAGAAGAGGCTGGTTGTGCCCAAGGGTGAGGCATGTTTGTAATGTGCTACCATGTAAAGCTTCTCCATGTTTTGCATGTGTGCAGGTTAATTCTGTTGGCTATTAATCCTTTTTCTGGATTTAATATTTATTTCTATGGCAACCAGTTTGGAAGAAGGGGTATATTTTCATTAATTTGCATTTTTGGTGTGGTTTTTTTTTAATCTGACTTTCGGGACAGAAAGGGGGAAAAAAGTTTGTTGTGAAACATTATAATTTAGGCATTGGAGTTGTATATTTCTCCTACATCTTTGTTTTTATAAAAGAACAATTAATGGTATTTTGGAGCTTGCGTTTTGCTTTCCAGAGGGTATACATTTACACAGACATTATTTAAGTATGGAGTTTGCATACTGGTTCACCTTGCTAAAAGGAATAGAAAAGAACAGTTGAGAAATTAATCCAGTTTATAATTTTTCCAGTCTGGTTACCCACCAACCTGGTAAAGCCCTGTGACATCTTCCAAAATACGTTGTTTGCCTTTTAATACGTTCAGAACTGCTCCAATGTACAGAACTGCTAGAAGGTGAACAGATTGCCTCACTGGGAAAACTTAAGACCATACTTTACATTCTATATACACTGCTACCATTCGTTATGCAGATTTACTTGTTGGGATCACAGTCCTGTGTTCAACTCCAGGGAAATATAATAAGAAATTGATTAAGGAGAGGGATCTGACATCTGCACACCTGTGGATCTGCACACCTTCCACTGAGCATTCTGGAGCTGAAATTTGGTTGGTTTTTTTTTTTTTTTTAATCTCTACATAAAATTTCTGAACCAAGGACAGGCCAAAGCACACTATCTTTAAGAAGTACTGATCTGGTCAGTACCTAAAAATTAGTGTATTTTTACATTTGGTTCCAATCAAATCATATGTCTAAATATTATTTAAAAAAATTAACTTTTTTCCCTCCTTTAAATTAAGGTCATATATTCAATGGTGTATGAAATTTGCAATACAATCAATAGAGATTTGGGCAATATTTGGGCATGGTAGAGTTACTTGTAACTGTGGCCATATTCAGTACCTTTTTTCTAGTATGCTCTTATGACACAAAAGGCAGCACAGCATACATAAAAATCATGCTTATCATTGGTATAGCTACTTACATCTTACCTTCTAGTCATCATATATTAAGTCATATAAGCTGTAAATGTGACAAAATATTTAATAAAAACAGACCAAAAATTGTGTCCTGAAAATGTTAAAGTTTCAGGAATAAAGATTTCAGAAAGCTGAAAGAAACCAGAAGCATGGCTGCTTGTGGAACTTAAATCCATTATTTTTAACTGTACTTTTATCTTTGATCAGAGACCCACTAAACACTCCTAATTTGCTTGGACTCATTGGAGTATGAGAATAATCAGCATCTCTGGAAACAGTGTCTATGATGGTAAGGAACTCTTCTTCATAATAAAAATTTAAGGCACTGGTTTATCACTTCAACACATGGATGTAGTCTCTTTGACAGAATCCTTAAAGTCAAATCCCTTTTAGACACACACTTTGATTGTTGGAAAGCCTCTGAGTGAGGCATGGGTGAGCCCAGCTCTGTGTAACTGTGGGAGATGCACAACCAGCATCACAGGACTGAAGATGAGGAAAGCAGATGTGGTTCAGTACTGCACAGCTTGCAGTCCTCTACCATGCTCCATATCAGTACTGTGTAGGGCTGTGGGGTCAGTAGAACTCACGATGCTGTACTGGGTAGCCACAAACTCCTAGTTCCTTGTAAAACAGTGAGTACCAAGGATTAATGCAGGGGCTGAAACCCCAGAACACATTTTGGTGAAACCATATTGTCTCTAGAGAATACCAGTGCCAGGACACTTCTTCTAAGATGTCCCATGGAGATTCCTGTGTGGTTACTGGAGTGGTGAGAGGGGAGTGTCAACACTGTTGTTCTCACCACACCTTTGAGTAAACCCAAAATAATTTCTGCATTGTAGTAACTGGCACACCTATCTATATGGCTTTTGAGAAGGTGGAGCTCATGAGGACTGTTTTGGATTGTATGCCTGTGCATTTACTGTTACAGTATTTGCAAAACCCAGACACCCATAATGTTACTTTTGTTACACATATATATTTTACATACTGCAATACACAGGGAGTAGTAGAATCAGATAGGATGTTTATGACCAAATGATATTTCTGTGCTGAACACTATTTCATGTTAATGCAGGGAAGGGAAAAAGGCCAGGAGATACTTCCTCTCAACAGCATTGCAGTAAAACTGCAAATATGAAATACGGGAAATGTATTTATATCCCTCATCTATCTCATTCAGAGCTATCTGACATGAAAAATTCAGGCAGAGTCCTCCATTTGGGACTTTTCCAAGCTTGGCTAACATCCCAGGCAAAGACATGCATACTTGCATTGGAAAACCTAAAAATCCAATTTAAAAATAAGGCATTTTAGCACATTTCTGTGTTTATAAGAAGATTCTGAATGGTTGCTACTCTCAGGGGACAAAAATCCCCTTTCAAAACTGTGTATGTCACAGAACAGAATTGTTATCCAGAAGTCAGTTCTTCTCTATGCTTTTATTCACTTTTTGTGATGATTTTCTGTTACTGTAGGCTTAAGTCCATGGGATGTAAAAACTGTAATTAAAAGAGTGAACTTTGGATGGAGAGTAAGTTATACATCACACGAGATCTATACAAGGCCACAGCATCCAAACACAGCTATTCAAAATGAATTAAACTTTCTTTCCATGAAATAGGTCAAGCCATGGACTGGGACTTTGGAGAACTGACTTCAAGAAGCTTGGGCTCAGCTTGCCATATGTCTATGTCAGTTCCATCTTCATGAGTTCAGACTACAGATATCATTGATAGGGTCACATGGCTTCATGCCACTGATGCTTGAAGAGGAGGAAGACACCTCTGTAATGGCAGCGATAAGGACTGGAATGCTGCACTGTCATCTATCAGAGTGTGTTTTTTATGCATACAGCTTCATTTCTGCCTTTAAGAGTGTCTCCTCTTGACACAAAGTCTTACCACTTGGACTTACCTTTGCTCACAGCTGCAAGGAGTGTGGTTTCATTTATAACTTTCCTGAAAAACAGCTGCTGTACTTTCAAGTCCTTTAAAATAGAGGTTTCTGCACAATTCAGGGAGACAGAAGGCTGCTTGTGTTCTCAATATTTCTTTTGATGTTAAGCAGCTCAGGATAAGATAAAATTGTAAACACTCCTTGGATTATAACTTGAATTTACAATCTTGACAGCTCTTCTCAGGCACAGCTCCAAAAAGCTCTTAGTACTTTTAAACAATGATAAGAAGAAGTGATATTGTTTCCTAAGGGACAACAGGAAACAACTTGGCCTTTCAGAAATGTTGCATTGATGTGCTTTCCTAGGAACATCAAATCTAAGTATGGCACTCTCCTGGTAAATTATCTCCAGGGATCTCAATTGAAGGAAAGGTATGATATGATAAAACTGCTGGATGGAATGAAAATAAGGAAGAAGAATGAAAATAAGGAAGAAGAATGGAAATGGGAACACTGGTTCTCATTAAATAAACAGTAAATCTGCAGCAATGATTTCTCTATAGGAAAAGAGATTCTTTGTTCATTTAATAGCTGTTTGAAGGAACACTTCAATAGTAATTGTTGTGTGATGTAAGTGCACAGTGGACTCTCAGTGTAATCTAAAACTTGTCATTGTCAGATAATAGCAGTGAATTTGTTGTTCTTTGTTTTTACAGCAGTTATTTCTGTTCCATCTTGGGCAAAATGAATATCAAAATCTAATCTCATAAGTCATGCCTCTGCATCAACAGTAACAGGATAAACAAGGAAAATGTGGGTTAAATATGTTTACATGAAAAGAGGCACAGATAAAAACTGAGGTGCACAACGTTGCTTTTGCCTCACTCTTCACTGATGGACTCCCCAGAGACAGGACTCTAGAAGGATGAGCACAATCAGAAAGTGGATGAAGGCTGAGTCAGGAATTACTTGCACAAACTCAATCCATGCAAAGCCATGGAACTCCATAGGCTGCACCTGAGGTCTCTGAGAGAGCTGGCTGATGCCTATAAGGTCACCTTCAATCATTTTTGAAAGGTTTTGGAGAATGGAGGGAGATTCCAAAAAAACTGAAGAAAGGCAAATATCACACCTGTCTTTAGAGAGGAGAGGACAGATGATCGGGGGAACTTCAAACCCGTTAGTCTTACAGAATCACAGCATATGCTGAGTTGGAAGGGACCCACAAGAATCATCGAGTCTAACTCCTAGCCCTGCACAGGACCATCCACAAGAGTCACACCATGTGCCTCAGAGTATCATCCAAACAGTTCTTGAACTCTGTCAGGCTTTGTGCTGTGACCACTTCCCTGGGGGAGCCTGTTCCAGCACCCAATCAGAGTCTGTGTGAGCAACCTCTTTCTAATACCCAACCTAAACCTCCCCTGACACAACTTCAGGCCATTTCATTGGGTCTTGTCACTGGTCACCAGAGAGAAGAAATCAGTGCCTGCCCCTCCTCTTCTCCTCATGAGAAAGTTGCAGACTGCAATGAAGTCTCCCCTCAGTCTTCTCTTCTCCAGGCTGAACAGATCAAGTCATCTCAGCCATTCCTCATACGGCTTCCCCTCCAGGCCCTTTGCCATCTTCGTTGCCCTCCTCTGGACACTCTTTAATGGCTTAGTATCTTTCTTATATTTTGGCTCCCAAAAGTGCACACAATACTCAAGGTGAGACCACCCCAGTGCAGAGCAGAGTGGGACAATCCCCTCCCTTGACCAGCTGGCGATGCTTTGCCTGATGCCCCCCAGGACACGGTTGGGGACCTCCTGGCTGCCAGGGCACTGCTGACTCAGGTTCAACTTGCCACTGACCAGGACCCGCAGGTCCCTTTCTTTTGCACTTCTTTCCAGCCTCTCATTCCCTAACCTGTACACAGCCAGGGTTGTCCCATCCCAGGTGCAGAATCCAGCACTTCCCCTTGTTGAACTTTACATGGTTGGTCTCCTCCATGAGACAATCATGGCATGGGTTTGCTTGGAGGACATCCCTGGCTGTATGGAGGAGAACGTTATTGGGACAGTGAGCACCACCTACCATGGGTGAATCATGTTTGAAGCAGCTGATTATGCTGTGTGATAAAGTATTTATAAACAAGTGAAGAAGATGGGATGTAACTCCAGCAAGGCTTCCAACAACCTCCCACAATGTCCTTGAATCCATGCTAGTTGTTAGAGTCTGGATGGATAGATACTTGGCTGTTTAGTCAAGATCAGAGGTGGTGGTTGCTGGGCCATATCTGCCTGACACATGTCCTGTGAAGTCCTGCAGGATTTTCTCTGGGGCCTTTCCTAGTTACTGGCTTTAGTGGTAAGCTGGGGAAATCACAAAAGGAGTTTGTCTGGTTTGTAGGTAATACCAAGGCTGTGGATCTGCGGTTAATTCAGCCAGGGCAGAGAGAGCTTCAGGGCACCTAGTGGCACCTCAGCGCTTATAAAGGGTATCAATGAGTGAGGGAAAAGGTCTTTATAGAGCAGTGCTTGGCTGCATGCAAAAAACTACTTTTATTTCTCAAGGACAACAGAAAAGCTCTGGAGGAGTTGCCCTGTGTTCCCTGGGGTCTCCAATCTTAGAGGCTGCAAGCCCAGAGCTGAGGTCCTACTCTGTGCAAGTGATGGATGAGAGGCCTTCTGGGGCTCCTGTCTCCCACCAGTGCTCTGGGAAATGCTTTATGGTTTTATGAAGCAGAGAACAATAGACTATTGTTTTTTAAAGTGCAGTTGAAGGTTTCACATAAGCATAGCTCTGATTATGCAGTAGATGGAATTTTCACAGTCTTTGCTTTACTAAAACATTTTATCATTTAGGCAGTAAATGGGAAGAATTAAATCCATGATCAAAATGCTGTGACTTTGCAGCAGTGAAGACAAGGGCAACCTACTCTCCTAACCTTGTGGCTAACTGGGATCTGCATGTCAGCTGCCATGGTCTTTGCTTAAACTCAATTACACTTTTGCAACACCATTGTAAAAGTGTTACTATCATGATTGCTCAGTGCTTTGGATCTACTTTGAGGAAGTGGAAATCACTACATAAAACTGAAGTCCTACTTTTTTCTCTAGCAACTGTGGAGTTTTAGCAATTTCCAGGAAAAATACCCAGTTGGCAATTTTTTTTTTTGCTTGCCTAAAACTGAAAGAGTTATGGGTGAATAATCTTTTAAATGTGTTTCTGAAACTAGCCTTTGTGTTCCTTTGAGACTTTGCCAAAGATGCCAGGACCGTTACCCTGATTTCTGAGTAATTTCAGTTGCAATATGTTCTCATCCATATTTTGGTTTTGAACTATCAGTCTTGCTACATGTCTTATTCAGCCTTATCTGTACAGAGGCGTTTCTATAGTGCAAGGTCTATCAATTTTGGTATACTCCAGAGATCTTACAGGGTTGTTATCATGCCAAGAAGCAAACAGAGGCCAGCAGATTGATTTGCTATGGCAATTGAAGGGAGTCTGATACTGATAGGCCTAACTGAAGGCTCATGTTTCACCCAGCAGGCTTCAGAAGAGTGCTTGTTATTTCGTTTCTTGGCTTAGAATAATGTGATAAATGACCTCTTGTCTTGCTTTGTTACTGTCATTGCTCCATTTATTTGTTGTCATCATGCTTCCATGAATATTTCATCATTATTTCTACAAAACATCACCCAGCAGGTTACATGAGCATTAGTGTTTGAGAAAGCAGAATTTGCCAGTATCAAGCTTTTGGAGAGGTTTACCATTTTTTCATAGCAGAGGGGTGGAAAGGGTCAGAAGCAGCTCACTGACTTAATGAAGAGATGACAGAGGATGTAATGAAAGAAACCAGAGAGAACTGATGATTCTGCGAGCTGTTGTAGGCAATATAATATGTGCATGCACACCATTTTTCCCTTGTTTACTGTAATTGTGAGACTGTGTTGTATCTTTATAAAACCCCCAGGAAAGACACTGAAGATTCATTGAATTCATTGCCCATGACCAAAAGGAAAAAGGCTATGGAAAGAAATCAACAGCAGGTTTTGTGCATACAGCTTATTCAAGCCTGCTGGAAAAACTGTGCACTGTATGGCAGAGCAGCTCCCGACAGAATGAAATACTGCAACAATAAAGATCTTGACGAGATCTTGGCTGCATTAGTCTAGGAGATGTCATCTGCACGTACTTTCTAGATTGTAGTGACTGACTGCAGAGTTTGGCCCTGAACAATCTCAGGTATGCCATTTCCCAGCATTCATACACCCTGGGGTGCTTTAGAGACTGAATATTAAACTACTCAACTAAGAGAAAATATTTTCTGAGTCCAGTCCTATGCTTTGCAAAATACTGATTTTCTCTATATGTCATAGAGGCTATGGAAATTCATATATTCTGCAGTTATAAACTGGCAGGCTCATGGAGAAGCAATTCTGATATAAGGTGGGAGGAAAAAGAGATTTTTGTAAAAGGTTGGCAAAAGGAGGAATTTGAACTTTATTTAGACAAAAGGGTTGAGATATAGCTGCAGGGTGTAGTGCTTTCAAACTGTTGCTGTTTTTGAAATGAGTATATTACTTTTGGTATTGCAATAGTCAAAGAAATGTTTCTGAACAACAGGAGTTCCAGTTCTGCTTAAGTGCAGCAATTTTTTATGTTCTTAGTTGGGATGAGCCATAATTCTTCCCAAATCTGGTGTCAACATCCCATTGTTTATTTCTAACTCACCAGCTGGATTCTCCACACATTTCTACTGGATTAGAGCCATCCCGAGTGCCTAGACCTCAGCCTCCTACTGTCTCTGTCAAATATATGGAGTATGCATCTACTGACCTTGCAGAGTATCTGCAGGAAGACCTCTATGTGCATTGGCATACAAAAGGACAGACAGGTTTTCAACCCCATGCATATAATAAAAAAGTCAAACTATATACACAGTTGTATCTACAGAACAACCCTCTCCTGCAACCAGGACAAGTAAGGTAAAGACAACATAAAATTCTTAGGCCAACTCAAACAGAAGTTGAATTCATAGGAGAGCTAGTGCCACTTTTAGAGAAGCTTTATCCTCCTAATGCTGTGCCAGCTCTCTTTCTGCAAAGATCAGTCAAAGCCTAATATTTGGCACCTGATATTTTAGTTCGGCCTCAGTGGCTTTGTAAGGCAAAGCTTCCTAATACAATTTGTGACCTGCCTGTGGCTGAAAGACAAAGACTTTTCCTCCCAGGTTTGCTCTACATATTGACAAGAAATACTTACCCTTATTTCACAGTGTGGTGCAGCTGACTCAAAGTCAAGGCTGATGGCACTATACCTGCACACAACTCTATTCTTCTGTGGCATTTTGTAAGTCAAGACCAGATGTATAGGGAAGAGGAAACCTCAACAAAGCATAGCAGAAAGACGGTCATTGATTCTGAAATAACTAATTTTCTCCTTGCTCTGTCCTGTCTTTGGGGCAACACAGTCCTGGACCCATCACCATCAGGCAGTCCAGGCTGATGCTGAGTTCTTGCTTTGCCTCAAGTGAAAACTACAGATGAGCTAAAATAATTGTAGGGAGCATTAGTAAAAGCTGCGAGGATGTAAGGTATTGGATAACCTGTTTTGGAAAAAAGAAGTATAGAAAGGGTGGGAGAAATCCTCCACTGATGCAAAATGGTGTAACACCATTTGAATGCAACAGACTTTTATCAGAAGCCTGCTAATATGAAACAGATGGCTCTGTTTCACAAAATGCCTCTGTTCTGCTGTATCCTTCATTATTAATGAGTGGTTCCTCACAGGGGTCCACAATAAAGGAAGAAAACCATTTTTGCTCCCAGTTTTCACAGAGTATTGTCTTCCACCAACAAGACATTAACAAAGATGCTCTTATAACATTCTCCAGTTTTACCCGGTGTAGAGACATTGTCACTGTTTATCCCTTCAGCTGTGATGAACAGAGTGTTTCACCAATGCTGTAGAATCCCACTATTTACACTCCCATCTTATTTCTGGCACCTTATTTGCTCTCTCTTGGGAATACAATCAGAATATTATTATAATTCTTTAGCTAATTTATCTCTGTATTTCCTGTGTTTTTCATTTAAGAAGTATTAATTCACTTGCAGCATATCAGTAGAAAGAATGTTCTGAAGCTTATGCTGAAATGCAGCAAAGCAGCCAGGATCTGTAACCTCTTCTGGGGAAAAAGCTGAAATTTGTTGCCACATCCCTAACATGTCCACTTGTGGATTGGATGGAGATAATACAAAAAGAGCATGTTCGTATTCTTCAAAATCAAACCTATGACCAGGAAGTAATTTTGATTTGTTGCAGAACAGTGGAAACCAGTGTCTGCAACCAAGAAACCAGGCCCTTAAATAGTGTATGTTTTAGATAGTCTTCTACACAGTATTAATAATTGGTAGTGTTAAATGGACCATCACAGAGCATGTTGTATCATAGCTTCATCACTTTTGTTAGAACCCACATTGCTGAGTCACACATTGTCCAACTAGCCTGGTGAATTGTTTTTACATTTCACAGTTCTGGGAACAATGTGATACTAACCTATCTCTGACCAGTTGTAGATCTGGCCTTGAAATCAGGGTGTGTTTTAATCAACTTATTAAAACATTCAAGTTCAAATAGGTAGATCAGTGTAAATACATTTTACTGTCATAGTTTTATATGTGTTATTCTGAAATTCACTGTGGGGTGAAGCTGTATTAGTTTGTCATTCTAGCAATTTCAAGAGTTTTGAAGAAGGTATAAAACACCACATGAGACTACTCCTTACCTTCACTGCCTTGGTCAGTGTAACTTAAAATGTGGAAAGCCTCTCTATGCTATATTTTTTGAGAACAGCTAATCTATTGATGTTGTGATCTGTTGAAAAAGATAGTGGTGGTGCTCTGCTTGCTTTCCAATCTTCCATCTGGAGATTGCAGCTATGTAGCTGAAAGAGGAGACAAGACTTACTAGAAATAACACAGGAAATGATGTAAACTTCTCAATGCTCATGCTTCCCCTTTTTCTCTCAAAGGAAATCTGGACATATGGAATATTCTATGGTATTTAACACAATATATTTAAAATTGAGCAGAAAGATAGTTTCTTTTTGAAAGATAACTAATAAAATAAAGCTTGTGACTTCATAAATAGATAAACTCTAGGAAAGGCAAGACTTTTTTTGGTTGTGGCATTGACAGATCTTTGGCAGTGGCTTTCTGGAAATTCCTGGAGTGTAGGAATTATGTTAAATTTAACTGGATCGGGTTAAAAAGCCTTCCCTAAGTGGCAAATTATTATATCACAGTGTATATTAGAAGTTTATTTATTAGTGTTCATCTTAAATCTACAGTATTGAGCAAGACATTGATCTAAGCATATCTGAGGTCAAAGCCAGGATAACATCATCTATAAAATTGTTCTTTTGATGAGTTTGCTTGCCCTGAAACTGCAAGATGAGCATTTTCTCTTTTTAACTGTTTGTTTTTTGATTTCTGGATAAAAGAATCACTGTAGAATCTCACTAGCACAGTAAAATTAAATGCATTTTTCTTGTGGCTGTTCTTTCCACTGCTTTTATGAACAAAGAGGACTGAGCAATCTTGTGGATGAGCACTATCTCTGAAAAGTCAGTGCTCAGACAGAGGCACTGCATTTCTCAAGTCATCATAAAAATATATCACAAAACCATGGTGTCAAGAATGCCTGTATGGTCAATGTTTTGTAAAGCTAATGTTGATAGTGTTTGTAGAGTATAGTTATCTGCCTTTATTAGGAAAAGAAAAAAAACCAGACAAGTAGGCTGTACGTGTTATAGCACAAGGATTCAAAAAGAACATGTAATAGATGCCTGTTAAGACAAATATGGCTTTTCCTGTTCCTCAGGCTCTCAGCAGAGGTAAAAATCCCAGATGGCAGACGCTGGTTTGAGCATTGGCTATAAATTAGCCACTATTCCAGCAGCACATGAAGAGCATTCTGCACCTCTGAACTAAAAAGGGGTTTAGAATTGTAAGCTCCAAATTTTTTTGCTCCAGTTTCTACCTACTGCTTAGTTTTGGGGCCTGTCTTTCATAAATGTACTCTCTTGAGCTCTGATCTGACAGGAGCAAGATAGTTTTACAAACTAGATCACATAATTATACTTGGATCAGTTTTATGGCCACTTTGGGATGACCTTGATCTCCATAGATGTACCAGTTTAGTCTTGTCTGTCTCCTAGCCAGCCCCACGAATGAACCCCAACCCACAATCCAGTAAAACCTTCTCACGATTTTGCTAATGGACTCACTTATAGAAAGGCAAACAAACAAACTCAAGCCCTGAAGGCTCATTGGGGTCAGGAGTTTCTGTCTGAGAAAGCACATGAGCCCAGTCACGATGGCTAGGCTTCACGAACGAAGATTAGGGAAGGGCACTACCCACGCTTGCTGCAAATGTGCTGGAGGCTAAAAAGGCCGATACGAGATAGGCAAGTCCGGTCGCAAAAGGCACAGCGGAAAGTCTCCTTTGGTGATATTGGTGAGGAATGGTTCTTTCTGCGTTGTCTTTTTTCCTCGAGACTCATTCTACCTGTGTTCTCAAAGGAAGCAGCAGTGTTGTGAACGGTGTGTCTCCATGAATCCCGATCTTCTCTGAATTGCATCATTATTGAATGTTTTTCATTACAGTGGTGTTTTGCAGAACAGTAACAGGTTCAGACAAGACTTCAAAATATCTTCTCTGCATGCTTCTCTGTATTATTAGTCTATTCATTTTGGGAAGATAATTACACTGACAATGAAGTGAGCAACTGGAAAGGGATTGGAAAGAAGAAGTCAGTGGAAGAGATGAATTTGTATATATGATTGCAAATCTTGAGGGAAGGCTACTACAATGGAGGGAGGCATGAATATAAAATATTTCACAGTCGCTTTATGTGTATGCATTCAGAAAAGTGCTGGATTCTCAGATTTCAGCTGGTTCTCTTCCATTTATGAAACTTGTCCCTGAACCACCTCCTCAGCAGGAATCTGTGGGATGCTTTGGGTAGTGCCTGAGGCATTTAGTGCTCTTCTTTCACAACTCCCAATGCACATGTTCAGTAATCATTTCTGCCTTGCTGCAGAGCCCACTCAAGATGATGGAAAGATATCTGTACCCTATATAAGGCACTGTTGACCTGGTTTCCACTTCATAAATGAATCCTAGAGGTGTGCAAAGACCCTCCATATTTTCCATGTGCAGCATACACACTGTTTATTTCTCCTAAATTGTTTTTCTGTTTTAGTTAGGGAGGTGGAATGGATAAAGGGAAATAAAATTAAAAGAAACAAAATCAGAACTCTTGCTGGCCAATACAGGATGTGCACCTTTCCACTGAAGTAGGTTACTAGAAAAGGCCTTTTCCCCCACTCTTCCTGAAGAAACAGCGTGACTCTGGATCCAGAAAATAAAATTGTGATAGCTCCATAATTGTATTTTCACAGCTTCGGTTTCACACTGAGTCTTGTGGACTTGGCAGAGAGCCCAGCAACAGAAGTCTTGCACTACATTGACCTATACTGTGATGGTACCCAGGACAGAAGAATAATTTTGCAGCAGGCATGTGAAATATTTTTCTGTGCAGTCATTTCACGCAATCCTGAGGACTACATATTGGAAACAGGAATAGGGCTGCTTTAACACCTGTGAGCACAAATGACATTAGATGAAGATCAAGGCTGGATTGTAGCATTCTGTATCCAAGATCCATAGAGAAGCTCCTGGGTGGAGTGATGGCTGATAAGCTCTCATTGCAGGTAGCATGATTTCTACAAATAACTCCTGTCTACATTTGTTTCTTATTTAGACTGTAAATTTCCTTGTGATGATTTTTAAGCACCAAGCCATCACAAGTATTCTACTCATACTTCTTTTTACTGGTAGCACTGCATTAACTGCTTAGAGCCCTGTGTAACAGAACATTTATGTGTTTAGACATCAGAGCTACTGTACAGTGGGAACACAGTTTTTTTTTTGTGGTAGTAGGCACTCTGCTTACTAGCTGATGCAGTGTTTGCATAATCACATGAGCAATTCTCACCTGAACTGCAAAATTTTGCTCCTACTGGTACTTCATTAGCACAAATTGAAGATGGAATGGGTTTGCCTTGCCATGTTGCAAACACATCAGGAAGGCAAGTTGGAATTTATGTTCCTTTGCATTAGCAAAATTGACTCCTGGCTAAGAATACAGGATATCTTGACCATTGCCACAAATGGGAACAATCTGATGTTGTCTCCAAAAATGACTGTTTTGCTCTTGGGTCCTTGTTCCTTCTCTCTTCTCTCACACCAGTGAAAGCAACTGGCAGACTGGCCCAGGGAAAAGAAGCAGACTAAACAACTTCTTACCTTTGTCTCTTAGTTATATATCAAAATTCCTTCACTCTGTGGTGCAAAAAATCACAGATTCACAGAATCCCAGAATGGGTAATACTGGAAGGGAACACTGCAGGCCATTTAGTCCAACCTCTCTGCTCACTGAGGGTCCCTTACAGCATGTTACTCAGAATTGTGACCAGGCAGCTTTTGAGTATCTTTAGAGAAGGAGACTTCACAATCTCTCTGGGCAGCCTGTTCCAGTGTTCAGTCATCCTCACTATACAGTTCTTCCTCATGTTCAGCTGTAATGTCCTCTGTTTCAGTTTGTTTGTTCTGTCTTGGAGATTTGGAGGGCTGAAATGTTACTAAGCCAAAGAGTCAGGTAAAGGGCAGATGCAAGGCTGTTTATGCCATTGATAATGGCAATACCCACTTAAATTGCTGTTGAAATTCTGTCTGAGGTTTGGGATTCAGTGCTGTCACGAGTTGCATTATCCATGACCGATAGCTTCTTTGACATAGGGATGGTGATGTTTTTGCCTTGTCCTAAAAGTTTTCAGTGTAAGTTCAAAAAGCTGAGGGTGGAAAGTGTTAGGTATTTACACACCATCCTGCAAAACACAGTCCTGATCTAGGCTTCTATAATGCAAAGACTAAGTGGAGGAAAGGAAGCAGATAAAGATGGCTGTATTAATACAGTGCTCTCTGCACTGTGGCAGTGTTGGGGCAGGTCTGTGAAAATACCATTTTTGAAGGTACATTTTTGCTTTGGGAACATGTGCTTTTCTCCACCCAGGAAGGAAGGGTATGTGTCCAAAGAAAATTTCACTTTGTAAGAAGTACCCAAAGAGCAGTGACATGACACAACACTTCACACACTGCGTGCATGCAGGAGCACAGCCACTTGCTTGCTAACAGCTTACACATGTATTGCATAAACAGGCCATCACTAGTTGGCTGTCTATTTCCAGTACAGGGGAGAAGTTTCCAAACTCAAAATCTCATGTATGCCATAGGCAAGATCCAGAGCGCCTGCTTCTGTAGGGACAGGGTCACTGTGCTCTTTAATATGTTCTATAAGCAAGCTTCTCCCTGTCCTGTATTGTTTTCTTTTCCAATGTGAAAATAGATCTAACATCATATCAGGTCTCATAAACTCATAAACTATTGTTTATGAATGTCTACATTCATAAAGTAATGGAAACAGCAAGATGGAGGAGTAAGAGAGGAGCCATTGTTAATTATTTATTTAATTTGATAATTCAGATCCAAATAGGAGAAAGCAAGACTTATCTGTACTGCTACTGATGCATAAGTAATAATGTTAACGACATAGTAGTAGATAATAATTGAGACCTCAAGGGAAGGAATGATGGAGAGAGATTAGGTAGGTAAATACAGAGTGAAAAAAATCTTAAATAAGAGTGACAAGCAATAACATTTAATAATTTTAATGGGAAAAGTGAGAAATTACTTTAATACCATTTTAAAAGAAAAAAGAAAATAATCTGGTTTATACAGCTCCATCTTTTCAAGCAGGAATTTTACCTGCTAAAAGCTGGGGGTTTGAACTGGTGATTGTTGTGGCCTCCAGCAAAAGTCTTATTTTTAAAAAGCTAAATTAGTGTTCCTTCTTAGTTACTAATTTGATTTTACTGCAAGTGGGCTGGCAAAATATACATGTTGCTCCACTGTGTTGCTCTGTAAAACATCTGTGCATCTGCCAGACAGAGAATAGTAAAATCTACTAAAATATAATGGATGCTGAACTGGAGGCAGGTAGGCCTCCCTGCTCTTGAGAGTCAAGTTCTGCACAAGCTCTAGTAGTCCATGGGAATGCCATGAGCTTTAACAAGACCAAGTGTAAGGTGCTGCACCTGGGTTGAGGCGATTTCCCCTGGGGGATGAACAGACAAGAGCAGCCCTGCTGAGAAGGACTTGGGGATGTTGGTGGATGAGAGGCTGGACATGACCCGGCAACGTGCCCTTGCAGCCCAGAAAGCTAATTGTATCCTGGGCTGCATCAAAAGCAGTGTCACCAGCAGGATGAGGGAGGTGACTCTGCCCCTATTCTTTGCTCTCTTGACACCCCACCTGGAACCCTGCATCCAGCTCTGGGGTCCTCAGCACAGGAAGGATATTGACCTTTTAGAAAAAGTCCAAAGGAGGGCCATAAAGCTAATTAGAGGGATGGAACACCTTTCCTGTGAGGAGAGGCTGAGAGAATTTTGATTGTTCAGCCTGGAAAAGAGAAGGCTTTGGGGTGACCTAATTGAGGCCTTCCAGTACATGAAGGCAGCTTTCAAGAAAGAAAGTTGGAGAGAGAATATTTACAAGAGCATGTAGTGACAGATCAAGGGAGAATGGCTTCAAACTGACAGAGAGTAGGTTTAGATTATATATTAGGAAAAAATTTCTTACTATGAGGGTGGTGAGGCACTGGAACAAGTTGCCCAGAGAACTTGTGGATGCCCCATCCCTGGATGGAGCTTGGAGCAACTTCATCTATTGGAAGGTATCCCTGCCCATGGCAGTGGCGTTGGAACTAGATGACGTTTAAGGTCCCTGCTAACCCAAACCATTCTCTGATTCTCTGTTACTCAAGTGTGAAAGATGGGTAAATTAATTCATTTACAGCTTCCACTTCTCATAAGGTTGTTAGATGGAGCACTCTTATGTGTCAGAAATCCATGAGGGACATGTAGGCACAGTGTTTGTGCTAACCAGCCTATGGGGTCTGTCATCAGAGGTGTTAATTTGTAAACTGATTGCTAAGGGGTGGGACAGGGCAGCATGGTCACCAAGTACATGACTGGGGTGCCTTTGTATGTATTTCTGCTATATTTCCAGGGTGTGAGGCACTGAGAAACACCATCCAAAACACCAGAGGAGTGGGAAACCGAACACAGGAACCAACTTTCCTCCATGGTCCCTTCCACAGGCCACAAAAGCATCCCTTCTCATGGAGAAGGCCATCAATCAGCTGGTGGATTTGCTGCAGGTCTTGGACTGGTGCCTGTTGCTGCCTGCCCAGGGTGCTGTGAAAACAAATAAAACAAAGCTTGCTGGTTCCTCAAGCAGGTGGTTTCCACCAGGATGAATGAGATGAGGCTGGTAGTGGTAGATATGGAATAGGGCAGACAGTTGTGTAGCACTTCAGGAGGAGACACTTCCATTCACCTCCAGAGTCAGAGAGCAGGCTTTTGACCTGAGCGGTTTTTTTGTGGACTATCACAAATTAATGTGATCTTTAACTGGAAGGCAATATACCTTCAGTGGGGCAGTGACACAGAAGTATTTTTATTTATAAGGAATAAATACATTGGTCTGGTCATTACCATGTTCATCTCCAAATATTCACCCCACTTAACTCACATCTTCCCCTTGGCTATGCTGTCAGGCAAGCCTCATGCTGTGTATGGTAGCCAGGGTGCACAGAGGAGAAAGAAGCCACCTCACTTCAGTCTCCTTTTTCTTGTGCTGTCCTGTGAGCTGGTGTCATCAGCACAAAGCAAAAAGTATTTTTCAGGCTGGAAAAGAAATGTAAAATGAGAAAATATACATCCAGACATGCATGTGACTCAATAGGAATAAGTCCTTTCTTTCTCTGTTACTCGATTCATTTCATGGCTGGCAAGGTGGACCAAAACCCTTGAGGGGCCTGTAAGTCATGCAACAATGCCCATAAGGTAATGGCTGGTGAAGACCTCATGGAAAGTCCAACAAACCTGAAACCAGAGTGTCTGCAGTCTGAGCTGAGGAAGAAAACTCTGCAGATGGGATGGGGTTTGAATTCTACGTGAACTGGAAGAAAGGGATTATGTGACAGGAAAGTTACATAAGTGATTATTGAGGTGTTCCTGTGGTGCTGAACTGTAACACAGAACTGTCCAAAGGAAGCTGGCTTCAGCAGATTGTTTCTCCTACAGACACGCGCAGCATATAGACATATGCACCTGGAAAGATATTTTACCTTTTGCTGCATAGGGTTAAAAGACCCACACCCTAATAAGAGGTTACACACAACCATGAAACCTTTCAACAAAGGAATTGCATCTCAGCAAGCAAAAATTCCATCATCTTCATCTCAGAAACTTGCAATTCTTCCTGAATAAGTAGCAGCAAGGAGCAACCACCTGCTCTCAGGGCCTTTTGACTTACAGTGTGCAGTCAGGGCATACTCCATCCTTGGTGCCTGCTCCTGGAAGGGATCAGAAGCATATGGCCCATTATTTCCCAGTGAGATCTGGGTTGCAGCCTCAGGAAGTACACGCAGGAATGGATGAAGGAATTGTTGGCAAGAACTGTAGCTTAAATCACAGCTTGTCTCTGAAGGTGAAAGCATGGCCAGGGGTAGGGCAAGCCATGGCTGGCCTGTCTTGAGCTAGCAAGTAAATATTCTGCAAAGTGCCAGTAAGACCAAGGCAGAGGGGAAGCCCAGCACCCCTCAAGGGAGTGGTGAGAAGGGATCTCACACCAATGCCCAAAAGAATGCTCAAAAGGCTAGGCAACAACCTACAAAGAACAAGAACAGAGCAGAGCAAACTCCTCTTTTATTTTCACTTCTGACTTTCTATGTGTTCTTTAAAACCAGATAAGTCTTCCAGGAGATTGGAGGTTTGCTTAAGCTTAAGGTCTTTCAGAAGGACAGAGGTGCTGATGAATAGATAAAGAGCATATTTAGCTGATATAGATGGAGATGTGTGCCTCATTTCTATAAAATGTCTGGAAAGCATCAAGGATGCCACAAACCCATTTTGTTTGCTTTTTGTTTTGTAGCTGTTAGAAGACATTTTACAACACTATACAACTACTTCCAGGAGGTGTTTTGTTGGTGTTTTTTTTTTTAATATATTTTTTCTTTTGATCTAGACTTCCCTTGAAACTTTACTAAAGATCTGGCTCCTTCTAGTCTGGCTTCCGGCATTTTTCAGTCCTTGTGTTACTGCTACATACTCTGAGGCCATGTGTTCGTCAATTTCAAGTGTTAACTGCAGTGCAGAGAAGGCAGAGTTGATAAGCCATGATCTCATGGCATCACTCTCCAAGCATGACCACAGTAATCCAATGCTGACAAAAACATGCTAGAGCTACATCAAGTCTACCATCTTAAGCAGCTCCAATCGGGTGCCCAGATGTCAGTTGCAGAAAACAAGGGCTCCTAATTGACAGATACCATTATATGCACAAGGATGCATACAGGATAATTTTAGCCTACACACTGCAACAAATGCACATTCTAGACTCATTTCAGTGCAAGACTTAATGAGACTCTCCTTGGCAGTATGCATCCCCAGAATCAGTTTAGCTGTACCTGTACGTCAATTAACCTCAGAATCAGTACTCTCATTGACAAAAGTCCCTCCAGGCTACCAGAGCCAAAGCTGGATGTTGCAGGGGATTTTCTGTTGAGATTGTTTCCAGGTGATAAGAAGTAAGTATAGGCCTCAACACTGTATGTTTCTCTCTGTTAGCAAGAAATGATTACCATAGGAGAATTTTTTTTGTGCTCAGATTTTTTCCCTTAAGTAGCAGAGGAGAAGAAAGGGGCAAGGATTTTTTCCTGAAATTTAACAGATGACTGCAGGGAAAAAATGGGAATAATATCCTCAGGACCTGCTCTTTTGCTCAGTTCCTTTGGTGCTGCGCCTCCACAGGGATACAGAGAAGGCAATACCATTCATTTCTCTATTCAGGGAGCAGCCTCTGCCTTACAGTGGAGCCATTTGCTCCAACCTTCCTGCTCTGCATTTTCAGACATAGCTGTAGAAGTATCCCAGGCATTCAAATCTCTGATTCTCACTCATAGGGTAATAAGCAAACAAAATTCAGTGCAACATCTTTTTGAAGAGGAATATGATACTTATTTACATGGTCTTCCAACAAGCTGATTTTATGCATTCACTCTCCAACACTCACAAACTCAAAGTTCCAAGTATGTTAGTTCATATCGTCTGAACACGTAAGACATAGAGCGTTTGCTGTCAAGTTCTTAACAGCTTTTTGTGGTTGCTTTTGAAAGCAGACACAAACCTCATTTTTGGATACCTCTTTTACACCCTTAAGAAATCATCAGTTGTTATGTAGCAATCCTTTGTCTTAGGTTCATACTTATTTCATCTTTCATAATCTGTTTCATTGCTGTCTGTTGTCTGTTTTTCCCTGCATGAATGAAATGCGTTTAAGGTGTCTGTTCCTGCTGGTCTAACACAAAAAAGATAGATATCTGTGATTTCCACAGCTTTCTAGCTGTGCTGCTTGTGTGTGGATTGCAGGGTCTGTAGGCTCATCAGGAGCAGTGGCCCAGCACTTGTGAGAAAAACAGCGCTTCCCTCTATTTTGCTGCTGGAAGCGGTGTCCTGGAACCTGTGCTTCTTCTGGTATTCGCATATACAGTTCACCCAATCTTTATGCCTTCTTTAACAGTTTTGCCATAGATCTCTACAAGCTCGTGTTCTGTGTAAACAAGCAGTTCTGTTGTGCTCTGGGAGATTTTAGTGCTGGGTAAAACTTTCAAACCTAGTTGCTAGTGGTCCCTGAGGGCAAGAATCTAGGAAAAACATTGTTTGAGGCCTATGGGAAGATAACTGTGCCAAAACTTTTATTGACTTCCTTGCATGCTAGTTCCTTTTCAGAGTCTGTAGTCAGTGCTTCCCTAAGAAGTAACTGAGTTTATCCAAACATAAGGTAAAAGAAGAATCTTGAGAAAAATGCCTTGTATTGTTGAAGTGGAAAGTAGTTAAAGTTTTCTCCCTAGCTGATCTGAGTAGCAGTTAAACTACTTTTTATCTGTACAGTTGTTCCAACAGAAAAACTGGACCCAAAAAGCAATGATGAGCTTGTTCTGGTTCATGTCCTGCAAGCTAATACCTCATGCAATTATTTAGGTACCTTTTAAGAAAGACCTAGGAGGTCCCTTCAAGATTAGGAAAGGGATGGGTTGACCTTGGCTGGATGCCAGGTGCCCACCAAGCCACTCTACCACTCCCCTTCCCAGACAGACAGGGGAGAGAGGGTGAGATGGTAAGAACATGTAGGTTCAGATAAGGCAGTCCATTAAAGCAAAAGCGAGAGTTTGCATGCACACAAATGAAACGGAAAACAACAAGGTTTATTGTCTACTTCCCATCAGCAAGCAATGTGCATTCACTTTCCGTGAAACAGGGTTCCAACATGTGTAGCGGTTTCTCAGCAGGCAGCCATTGTAAACAAGGAATGTCCCCCTTCCTCCTCCTTTCCTTAGCTTTTATATCTGAGCTGATGTCTTATGGTATGGAATATCCCTTTGGTTAGTTTTGGTCAGCTGGCCTGATTGTGGCCCCTCCCAGGATCTTGCCCTCAATTGAGGGAGGAATGTTACAGTACTGATGCTGTGCTCTGCAGTAGCCAAAATCATGATGTGTTATCAACTTTCTAGCTACCAATGCAGAGCACAACACTGTGAGGGCTGCTATGGGGAAATTAACTCCACCTCAGCCAGACCCAACACAAGGGCATAAGTGACAAAAATGAAAACCAATCACTACATCTTCACATTATAGAAACACAACCCAGACCCATTTCCCTCCCATGCTTCACAGGACAAACTATTAAATGACTGCTTAACCTGTGGCTTTGAGGCTCAGTTCTATTTCCTATTCTATTTTAGTATCCTCAGATAACATTCAGAGAAAATAGCTGTTGGACTTCTATATCCCTGTTTATCCCTGATATAGCCCCCTGTTCCACAGGGTTCCCCTGAGGTTGCCAGTTATTATCATTCTCCTTTCTCACCTTCACCTTTCTTCTAAGGACATATTTATTTGAAAGTCAATCAGGAATTTCAGCCTGTTGTCAACCACATTACTGGCTGCTGCCTTCTGCTTTGCAAATATTAATATTGGTTGGGCATTTGCTCAAGCGTGAAACAGTCCTTTAGCCACCAGGTTTGTTTGGCAAAGCCCTAATCAGACTTTTAGGCAATGTGAAGCTGAATCTCTTTCCACTCAGATAAGCAACATTCTTCTTTGAATCACTCACATTTCTCTTTTCCTAAATTCTTTTTAAATTCTCAGCTGTCAGATGTGGCTCCCTATGTGACCATATAAATGTTTGTGCCAGAACAGGTAAGAGAGGGATGGGAGAGCATATTCAAGGGAAAGGACTGCACTTCTCAGTGATGATTTACAGCAATTTGAAACATATGTGAAGCAATTACTTTCTGCCTTCTGACACACACATACATTAAATATATTGACTTAATAACGTCCTCATCAAATACAGTTTACTTTCAATAAAAGGATATATGGAATGCAAAAAAAAAATGCCATCTCAAATAAGGTCTAAACAGTCAGAAACATATTTCGGTGGGACATCAGGGATTCAGTCACTTCCAAAATCATTGCTTCTCTCTCAGAAGCTCCAGCATGAATTAAAGAAGAGGAAGAGTGATTAATACAGCAATTGCAGGAATTTTTGCTTTGACAGTTTCTTGGAAGGAAGTTTATTCATAACTCATTGGTAAGAACTTTTCTCTCTGGGGATTGTCAGTGGCCTCAGTTACTTTGTTCTAACACCATGAGCAACAAGAAAAAACTCTCAAATAAAAAAGGGACAGGATCAAATGTCACCTTTGTGCTTGCTTTCCCATTTTAATTTCCGATATTAAACTAAAATTTTTCCTCAGTAATTTTTATTTCTGTTTGACTAGTATCATCTCACATCCCCTTTTTTTGTCAATTATATTGTCAGTCACTTTAGATAAAATATGAAATCTTTAATTCTTCCTTCCAGCTCTTTCAATTTTACAGGTTACTTTCATAATGGCATGCAAAATAAATTAACATTAATGTGACTTTACAGAATGTGTATAAAATATGCTAGCAGAATGTTGTCAAAATATCATGCACTGGCTTTGGCCTTAGAAAAAGTCTCATGTTAAATATTTCAGACATCAGCCATCTTGACAGGCTTTCATGATACTTAGGATAGCACTTTGGGCAATAAGCAAGTACAAAACAATGGGAAATGCACACTTGAGTCAAGTCTGCATTTTACTTTGATTCCCAAGAACTAGCAGTGGATTACATGAACTGGTAAGACTCTACAATGAAATACCCTAAGCATTCAAGCACTAAGAGATAAGTAATTCAGGATATGCTCAAGATTATGTTTGTAGAGTTTATGCCTTTCCTTCCTGGTCCCTGGGATAATAGAAATGTCTCTATCTGCAAGAATTCTGTGACAAGATGAGAAATATTTGCTGAAGGTTTTCTGTAAGTAACAGTGATGGCCATCAGTGAGGTCTTTCTCATTTCTGTATATACAGCATGAAGTACATTTCAGATGTACATTTCAGACATACATTTAAACTATTGCAGTGCCATTCACTCATTTTATCACTAAGGTCAGGTACATGAAAAATAAAGTAAAACAATACAAAATTTATGGGATATTGCATGTAAACACATGCCAATAATACCCACCACATTTAGATCCAGATTCTTAGATCACCCTTATGGAACAACTCAAAGCATTCACTCAAAGTAAATAGCTACAGAAAATATGAAAACACATGCTGAAAGTAAAACTTATTTATATGCTATAAATTTAAGTTAAAAAAAAATTCAATATATAAAGGATAATTAATTCACTCTGCACACAACATCTTGTCCTCTGCAAAAACCAAAATAGTTTCTAAATCACTTGTGCATTTAAGTGTCATATATGCATACAAACAAAGTATTATGACTATATGACATAAACTTACAAACAGATAAAATTCCTGAAGGCTGAATTCATTAGATGAATTCTCCTTGGGAAACAGTGAAACTGCAGAGATTAAAACTACACTATAGTAAAGACAATGAAGTTCTTTTCAGAAATCCTGAGTATTTGCATTAAAAAATCACATTTTTGACAAGACAAAATCAACAGCATTTAAGGGACAGTACTACACTGGTCACATTTAAACATTGAAAACATACAGGTATGCTAACAGGAGTTGCAAGACTTCTTCAGATACTTCTTAGATAATACTTGAAGAATAATACTTAGATAATATTTGCCACCTATGTTCCAGTAGTGGCCTACGTTATGCATAATGTATCTGGGCTGCACCATCATTAATTAATAGATGAACTTTGCCCTGAACAGGTTAAAATCAGGTTAAAACAGGACAAGAAACAATGGATGGGAAGAGACAGAGAGATGTGAAAGTACAAAAAAAGAGCAAAATTGGTCATCACAATAGACTGGTTGTTTCAGATCTAGAGTTGTCTAATCTTCTGTCAAAATTTATATGAGCAGCATAAAACCAGAATGCTTTAAGAAGGATTTTGAAGGGTAATAACACAATAGCTTTGCAGATGTTAGTGGTACCTTCTCCATCAAGGAAGAAGCAGCCTCCAAGGTGACATGAATGTGAGCAATAGTCACTATGGTCTGGTTGGAGATAAGAGTTTCCACTGCAATACCAAATGACAGGGACTAGGTGAGGACAGGCAGATAAAAGCCTGAAGCATGAGGACAAGCAACCCACATCTGACATAAAAATGAGACACTTAATGTAGGAACTGAGAAACAAGGGTCAAAGCAATGAACTACAAAAAAGATTTTCTTAATGACACAAAGCAGCTGCTCTGGAAACAGATAAAGTAGTATTTTCCCCTGCTAATTACTGAAGTCTGGGTGGAAGAGGTGTAACACATAAGACTCTTTTTTAGAAGTATAATTTAATTCCTATTCCCAAGTAAGCAGATTTAAAGCTTAAAAACTTGGTTGCTTTTGGTATTAACAAAAGTACTCATAAGCAATTTCCATCCAAATACAAGATCCTGCTTCTTCAGTATATCTGAATTTAATGTGGATATAATTAAAAGTGTCAGTTGCCACAAAACTTTCCTCTGTCCTTGGATAAGCAGCTACATAGGTCTACAGAGCAACCAGCTCCTGGCTGACTTTTTCATGCTTTCCTCAACATCTTCTACCACATTCTCTTGCCTCAACATAGCTCTTCCCAATGAACTTCTCCCATCTTCCCGAAGTAAAACTCAAAGGTTAAACAGCACCAGATCTGTTCTGTGCAACTTTAGCTTGTAAAATCAGTCCTACAGAAGCTATGTACCCTTTTGATTCAAATTTGATTACTTATTTAACATGATGTGTAATTTGTGCCTACAATATTTATTTATTCCTTAAATCCTTTAAATATTTTCTCTAAGGTGACCACTGGTTGTATCCAATAGTTGCATTTACATTCAATCCCTGACCAAGCAACAAAGAATCAGATTTACCAGTCCAGGTGCAATCAGCATTGGAAAGAATAGGAAGATTTCATTCTCCTCTTATTTCAAGTGTTTCAGATATTCATCAGGAAACACAATACACATATCTGAGGTATATACAGAATTTTCTAATGGTGGACTCAATCCCCTTATCCAGATCATCAATACAGTTATTAAACAGGACTGGGGCCAAACCCAATCCCTGGGGGACACCACTGTTGACCGGCTGACAGCTGGATGCAGCCCCACTCACCAGCACTCTCTGGGCCCGGCCATCAGCCAGTTCTTAACCCAGCAGAGAGTGCCCCTGTCAAAGCCATGGGCATTCATTGGTCTTGGCCTTCTTGTAGTGAAATATTTTGCTTCCTACATACTTGTTTTTCCTACTGTTTTGATTCCCTTGTAAGCTAACTTAATTTAACTAAGCTTTACCAATGATAGTGTATCTTTCCTATTCAGCTGTACATTGAGCTTTTGAATACAAGGCAGTTACACTGAAAAAATTGGTTTTGTGACTGAAAATGAAATTTTCTTTTGCTTTTCAATGTCAATATTCAAGTCAGGGATCTTATGTCTCAGTGCCTGAGTTTTTCCATCTGTAAAATGCTTCAAAACCTGCTGCTGAAAATTCCTATGACAACTGGATACTAATAATATAGTAGATCAAATCCCACTGATTTCTTACAAAATAAATACCAAATTTATTTTGGAGTTACAGATTAAGGTACACCTGAGACAAGAGAAATTAAAATCAAGATCATAAACTAGGTAACAGGTTTGTTTTGCATGACTGCA
>JAOXXN010000364.1:40817560-40831586 GCA_026770055.1 Myrmophylax atrothorax
ATATTCAAATCAGTAGTTCTGTCTGCAATAGTTAAGCAGATGAAAACGCTACAGCTTCCTGTGGGGGTCTTATGGAAAAATGCCTTGGTGCTTTTGATGGACAGTATGAAAATCTGGCTCTGTCCTCTCTGTCATTGGTGCTGAAAGAGGATTTCTTCACCATGCCTGGTTGCTACCGGGTCCATTCACAAATGTGCTGATGATTAGTGTGTTCTGGGTTAGATCTTTGCAGCTGAGTGTAGCTATCTTTTTTCTCCTCCGAACCTGAAGAACTGCATTGGTAACACCTCTCATCTCTTTCTTGCTCACCCATGGCTGAAAGATCAAACTGGTCAAAATCCAACCCCACAACCTAATGGCAGTTTAACATGTTTAGGGTCAAAGGGTATGGATGTGAGCAGTTTGCTCAGGAAAAGCACTCACAGGTTTCAGCCTATGGGCTCCCCTTCAGATAGACCGAAATGGGAATTTGCATGAGTAGAAACAGCTGTATCAAACTCTCTGTAAGTAATTAACACACTGGAGAGACAGTTGTGCCTACACTTTATCAAACCTCTTGGTAAGATTATGTACTCCAGATAATTAATCATTACATTTCCCTATACACATAATTACCTCCACTTTCTTGCTCTCTCACCTCCACACATATAAACAATTCATATGCATGTATTTACAGAGTAATTACAGAGTGCATATGCTGTGATTAAAGGCAATATAAATTGTGTTACCCTAATTACAAGGAATAAAACAAATACCTTAAGTGAAAGCACAAGCAGGAAACCACATACCTTCTTTAACTGGATCCAACCCCTTTCTTTGCATAATATTAAAAAGAAGAAAAGAAACTCAAATAATCTATGTTATGTACCTGGCACAAAAACCCGAGAGTGTCAGACAGCCCACCAGGTGCCTTGGTTGTAAATTATTTAATATACGGGACATAAATCAGAAAGCAATATTACTTGAGACAAGATTAAAGAAATGCTGCATCTCAAAGTTAGAGCATCATTTGGGTTTCCACTAAATAAGAGAAAATCTTGTAGATGTAGCTTCAGTGTAAAGTACCTGCAACCCACATGAAGTGAACCCAGGCATGTTAGCCTTTTGAAAACCCTTCCTGGCTTTGTTTACATGGGGTGATCTGGTGCAGTTCTTCTACAAACAGCAGCATTGCTCCCCCTCCTTCTGAAGTCTCACATCCCCTCATGATGTTTTGATATATGATCTGTGTGTTTGCTATCACAGAGTACCCTGATACTTTCCTTCAGAGATTTTGGGCTCAAAGCACTCCAGATTAGTGGCAAATGAAGTAATTCTATGAGATGGGGAGAACAGCATCAAAGGGAGTTATTCTATGTATTCCCCTGTTTTCTTGTAATGCATCCTTTTGTCTGGGTTTCATGAGGCAGGATAGTGAGAGTAGTCAATAACGAGAAGGAAGGACACATTTCCTAGATTTATTTCATCTGGCATCAAGTTGTTTATCAAGTGACCACTTCAGTTTTGCTGCTAAAAGTGAGTGGTGAGACCACACTTGCAGCTTTTGACTGATGAACACTGCTAAGAGATGATACTCATCTTTAGATCTAAGAGTGAACATAGAGTGATGGTTGGTTATAGTTTATATGCATTACTGGGAGAACTGGGAGAGCCTGTACATATCCTAAGTGCCCAGTGTTGGCCATGAAGTTCAACAGAAAGGGCTGTTATTTCTGTATCTGCAATATCAGACAAGCTAGGAGAGGTCCTGGACATTGGATTCATGAGCAGGTTTGACCGACTTTCTGTGACATCAGAATCTCTAGAGTTCATGATCTCTGTGAATGTCAATGGCATTGTTCTCTGCTATTCATAATGGTACACCATGCTTACTGTTCTGGGCATTCTCTGGACCTGCCTTTGTAGAAGGGGTATTGTCTTATATTTTGAAGTGCTTCTATGATAACATCTGGGAGAAATTTGGTGTCCTTAGTGGAAATCTTAATGTTGAGAAAAGAAATTGCGTAGATGTAGGAGATGGCAGAAGAGGAGCAGAAGCACAATATCCTAGGGCAACTGAGGAAAAAGTATGGTGTAGCAGAGGGTTGCCAGGGAAGAGAGGGATGATACCAGACAGAAAAAGTGCAGGAAATAAGATGAACAGAGACTTCCTCGTGATGCAGGAGTAGGGGTTGTCTTGAGCTATTGTAATGTGCTTATTGCTAGATACTATAAAGAAATTCAAGAGTTCCAGTATCCCTATTATGGCAAACAACAGGGAGCTAAACACCCTGGTGTTTTGTAGCAGTTGGCTGAGGTTGATGGCAGAGGCTGCTACAGATACCATCCCGTGTTCTGCCAAAGTGAGTCTGGGCAATAGCTCTCCAGACTCTAGCTTGTGAGCCTCTGTAGGAACCTGGTGTATGACCATGAGAGTAAATCCTATACTTCTTCCCAGAATAGTTCGCAGCTAGTGGCAGGAAGTTAAGGCTGATCATCTGACCTTATATTCTGACATGTACTTTGCTTCAAAGTTTGTTTAATGTAGGCTTTACGACACAAATTCCTGTCTGTTTAATAAGAAAAAAAATACCTTCTCCCTGGTCACCTGAAATTCAGAGCCTGACTTGACTTTCCTGCAGACCATGCAGCTTTGTATCACTGCAGTGCTAACCTTAACCCTTCAGTGTCTGGTCAATACACAAGCTGTGAAATGGGATTGGAGCCAGGTGGCTAGAAATTCTGCAGCCTGTGAGGTGAAATATTGTGTTGTGTAAGCCTGAATATGTTGATGCTGTTTGGCACATTGGAAGAGAAACCCAAGGTCTTAGTCTCCAACTGAAACAATGCCTGGGATGAAACTGCCAGAGAGATGATTGAAGCTTGAACTGAGTGTCATGAAGTGCAATTTAGTCACGAAACAATCCTGCACTTACAAAAAGCACTTAAGGCTCTTTAATTATCACAGCAGGTCTGGACCTCAGCTTTCAATCTCATCAAATAAGTGCCTGCCCTCTGATATCAGGCTGAGTCACTGGCTGAGTAAAGAGCTTAGAGGAAGGAGAAAGTATGCACCATGTCAAACGACGGAACCTCTTCTTACAGAGATCCTTGGACTGGAGAGATTTTGGGACCATTTATGATTAGTAGCCTGCATCACTTGGGAGCAAATTCACTAGTCAGGTAGGGTCACTCATAGCATTTTTAATGGTTTCAAAGTGACGATTGCTTATTTGCTCACCAAGGTAATACGTATTGGACATTGTGCACATTATTCTGTATATCTTTGCCAAGTCTAGGTTTACTCACAGTGCAGATTTTTATTTGAAAAATGTTATAAAGCTCCTTACATTCCTCAGTGCACAGGGGCAGTTGCCTGTGCTTGCATACCAATACCTTGTATAAGTTTGTACTGAGTAAACTAAAAAGGAATCAAGATTACCTTCAAGCTTAACACAATATCAAGATTGAATACTGCGGAATTTGTGTTGCAGGGTCTTTGCTGAGATGGTGTGATCTTTTGCCAGATATGCCATAGTGTCACAAAGGTCTGGGCAGCCTGACTCTTGCTGGGGCAGTAGAGCAGGCTCAAGGCTAACAGATGTGGTATGCAGTAGGAGCAAGGGCCTCAGATGTCAGCCTGGCCAAATAGATAACTTGTGCTCACTGCTATCCTTGTGGTCTAAATTGCACACACATTCCACACAATCTCATATACTAACTGGGTATTATGTCAGCTGCAGACAAAGCAATTAGGCTAATTTTCTCAGTGCATATGGCCTGTCAGCAGCTGGCAAACAGTATGCAGGAGGGCTCCTGAAAGTGCTAACATTAGCCAAATTATTGTCATGGATAATCAGAGATCAGTTTCCCCACACTGCCAGTGTAATGCACCATTTGGTGAGGCTTTAAATTGGGGAATTAATTTGCAGCAAGAAACTTTTCTCTTCTTACGGGGATACAGTGATAAAATAGTTTTCCTAAGATGGGTCAAGAACTTTCTTACGTATGTTAAATCTGGTATCTGCAAATAATATCTAGAATTTATTTTACTGGTAGCAGTTTTCTAATCTCAATTCTGCTGCAAAATACAATTTTCTCACTGTTTTGTCACCTAAACTAATGTTCTAAATTAATGCCCTGTTGCTCTACCAGCCAAAAATTTCATGACAATTACAAGTCTGATGCTAGAGGACTACAGCCAAAACTATACCTTCCTTTCTCTTTTCTCTGAGATTTTCAGTCCACAGGGATCAGATTGCATATGACAAAAGGCACTTGGCTCAGCCTGGTTAAATCAAAACAGAGAGAAAAGGACAAGACTATAGTGAGAAATGTGGGTGTGAGACATGTCTACTCCGCATGTGTTGTCTGTGTCGTGCTGTTATGTTTGAAAGTCATTGATGCGGAAAAGTGAAAGTTTGTGCGTATAGTAGCATGGACAAGTCTTGGCCAATTACAGAATGTATTGGTGAAGGCAATGCAGTGTGGAACATATCCGGGACTGTGCTGAGCAGTACTCAGTCACAGGATCGACCAGCAAAGGAAGGGTTCCAGCTTGCTCAGAGGATCCATCCAGAAATGCTTTTAGAGGATGTCTTCAGTTTAGGCCGTCTTCACTTTAGTCCTTCCTTGTTTGGCTTCCAAATATAATGCTCAGTGTTGTGACTGTGACTCAGTGTAAGCAGCAAACAGTTCTCACCTGGTGCTGTGACATTACTAGTACTGAAAATTGCAGACCTGGGCTCTCAAAATGCAGAATTAGGCAGGTTGAACTCCTTGGTGTCTGATGAAATAACACTCCATTCATTTTGGGTGATGACTTGCTAGTCACCCTGCCACCTCCTGGCCAGCGTTCTGTGACATTGTCACATCCGTGCTCTCTTTAGGTGATGTGGCAGTATACAATGAGGATTGCTGTGAGTCCCAGCCAGGGAAGGCTGCATAAATTACTGGTTTAAAGCCAGGCAGGGTGAGATCATAAAACACAAGCTCAGAAAACTTCAGGATTAAGGGTGAGCCTGCAAGGGCAAGATAACATTGATAGAATAGGATTTTCACATTGTTTTAAAGTACTTGTCCAGGAATTCATACACTGGCCAAGCTCACCTCTGTTGTGCCATTGATCTCAGTGCTGCTGTTATATGATAATGGTTGCTTGGGCTCTTGGAAATGGATTTGGGGAGGAAAATAAAAATACCACCAACTTCAGCAAATATACCTACAGTTGCAACACTGTATTTGAAAAGGTCTGTTTGATGTCCTGCCCCTTAGTTTTGTTGTGGCTCTTTTGATCTTCAAAGGACTTTACAGGTATTGATTAATCTCAGAATGGACCTCTAAAGTAGATGCAGTAGTAAGTATCACCTCTGCTCTAGAGACTAGGAAATTGAAACAAAGAAGTTTTCATTGCACAGGAAGCTGAATTGGCCACCTCAAGATTCTGGCTACCCACCCTGGCCTCAGACCT
This sequence comes from Myrmophylax atrothorax, assembly GCA_026770055.1. NCBI lineage: Eukaryota > Metazoa > Chordata > Aves > Passeriformes > Thamnophilidae > Myrmophylax > Myrmophylax atrothorax. Next base: position 40,823,010 of record JAOXXN010000364.1, read on the forward strand.
CTTGATCTGACAAAAAAAGTATTGGCTTATATTCTGCTCCTTGCTCCCCTAGCAAGTATTTCTTTTGGTTTAATTGTTGATCCTGTGGGACACTGAATTCAATATCTATCTGTTTTTAATAGAAGAAACCCTGGCCCGAGTTAGAGTAGCTGGCTAAAGTTACCTGAACCATATTGCATTGTTCCTTCTCTGTTTACAAAGAGAAGGGGTGTGGGAGAGAACATACACAATTGAACAGAGATTGATGAGGTTTATTTCGATTGTTATTTAAAATCATCTGCCAGCACTTTCTTTGCTGGATATGAAATAAATCTGTCTATACAAATGTGTGAAATATGCACAGAATTATCTCTCTCTACTGAACTGTGAAAGCAGTTATGTTGTGACAGTGAATGAGAAACACTATGAATCTCGTGGGATCTGGTAAAGAACCAGAGAAAAATTTGCAGTCAGATGACTTTTGCTGAGAAGCAGTTTTGCAATGACCTAAGCTGAGTCAAATTCTTTTATGTGGATGAAGATAGGGAAATGGGGGAAAGCACAGAAAAGGAGTAGAAAAGTCAGTGTTTAGACTTGTAACTTCAGAAAAGCTGCTGCCTTCAAAATATAGCTGGATTTAAAAGAGGAAAACAGTCATAATGAATGATTTGTTGTGGTTTTTATTATTTCACAGATAATTCTGCTACCTATCCATTAACCTTTCTGTAGAGAGGTAGACATGAGGACACCTCACTTTGGAAGTTTTGATGTTACAGAATGCACAAATTGAGGATGCCAAGGGGTATATTCCAAGAAGAACTTTTAGCTGGCCACTCATCTCTTAAGTTATTCCAAATAAAGAAAGTCATAATTCCTGCCCCAGAGAATGGCAGTTCTAGTATAGGTGGTGTTTAAATGTGGTGTTTCTTGAAATGATGCACCCCACAAATATTTATCATTCCATCCTCCACTTCAGTTAATGTTCCGAGACAGCTAGAGCCTACCTTTCCTTCTGACTTCTCTTTCCAAGGCTCAGATGAGTAGTGTGTTTGGTGAGACTGAGTAATCTTCTGCAGCCTGCATACTCCATTGAATATTTCATGTGCTTTTTCAGGATCCATGCTAATTATGGCACTGCAGAATTACTTGAAACTAATTTTAAGGGAACATTTATATTTTAAAATAATTGGGGCAAACCCTGAGTGGTCTGACAATGATGTAGAGGTGTCTCAAAAAGGGTGATTAAAACAAAAACTTTTCTATAATCCATGGAAAACTTTGAAGTCAGAATTAGTAAAAAGCTAGATATAAACTACAAGTAATCCTGTGTTTTCAGGTTTTGTAACTCACAGTAGTCTGTGAGGTTTTGACCTTATTTACAGAAACTGAATAAATTTGTTGGCAGGGTATTATACACCTAAAAATATTTAAAAGTTGGCAGTCTAATAGACTAATTCATTCAGATATGGTGATGAAATCTGTAGATTTAATAATCACATTCCCAGCAATCACAATTATAAAAGTTATGCTTGGAGATAATCATGTGAGGTAGATATAATTCCCTGTTGTTAGCTGCATTTCAACTGGCTCTGTATCATTGAAGTTGAAACATTTTAATTAAATGCCTTTCCCTAACATTAATTTGTCTGAATACATTTTTCTCTCCCCCCATTTTTCTTCTCTTTTTGGGAAGCACCAAATGAAATGTACTAATAAATGAAGAAATAAGAGTTTTATTAAAGGTATTAGAGATGGAGAGTATACCTGAATGTAGTACCAGGGGAAAAAAAAGACGGGGTTTTTCTTTAGAAAAAAAGGTTTTTCCTTTCTTTTGTCCTAGAAAAGAAAAGGTCTTTCCTTGAAGGGAAATAATGTCAAAGGGTCCATGAATTAAAATGACCTTTAAATTATGAAAGGGAAAGAAATTACTCAGAGAGCTGCTTGAAAAAGCTGATGAGTCCATATCAGTAAAATAGAATGAAAGGTAGCTTTGCTTTTAGTCCCTGTTTTGTTTCTCAACACTGGCTGAGAGATATGGGGGTCTTAAAAAATGGTGACATGCATTTAAATCAGAGCACATACATCAGTGTTCTTCTAGGGGTCTAGTGAGTTAAGGGGCTAGTATGCAACAAATATCCTCTCTCATTTTTTTTTGCAGACCTGATGGATGTTTGATTCATCTGGACTCTTACAAGGAGCTAGAGCTGGAGTCAACTTGCTGTAACCATTTGCAGGCAATTAAGGAAACATAAATGAGCAGCATATTAAAATAACCTTCCAGTATGATTAAGCAACTTCTGATATTGCACCTCTCTCAGCAGTGCTGCTCACGTACTTTACTTGATATTGAGAGAATTGCTAATGCAGAAATTTCAGTCCATAGAGATGTTAGTGAATTACTACACCAGTGAAGCAGGGATGAATGAAGGAGACCTGTATCTCCTGGACCTCACAGGAGCTCCTTTGAGTGACATCTTGCCTTCACAATGTGTCCCTTCTGCACAATGTTTCTCATTTCTTATTCTCTGCTATCCAGTCCATGTGACTATCTTACTAAGCATATATTTTTTTTTCTTTCCCTCGCCCTCAGTTTTTATTTTCCCCAAATAGAGGCTGCACTTGTGATCCTAAAATAACAAGATTAAGAAAAAATGCTGAGACTCTCACAAAAACCCCCAACCCTAATCCAAACTCCCCAGCCACCACAACCAACAGAAATCCGTTGGTATAGAAACTTCTTTCTCTGATAGCATTTTGTTCTTTCTGCTCAGACTCATTTCAGAATCTAACAAGTTTAAAGAAGCTTCCTTCATTCTGGAAAACACTGTGACAACTTTTACCAAAACTGTCCCAGTCTTGAAAGGATCTTTCTCTCCATGTCCCTTCTCCTCCACCTGATGTTTAGTCCCTAATGGAAACTGCTTCTGCACTCAGTACTTGGTTAGTAAGTCACCCATTCAAAATCTCTGAGCTGATTTCATGTATTTCATTCATATACAGGACTTTTCAAAAAGCATGAAAATTCTTTTTCTATAGTCCTTTCAGGACTGAGAAGGAGAGTAAGAGCCCTAGCTGCAAAATTGGCCTGATATATGACAAAGGCAAGTAGTCCTCAACTCCAGTGATCTAACTCAATTTCAGAGGAAAGAAAAAATCACAAAACTTGGAGGACAGTCAAAGCCCTACATTCTCTTTCTGAAGGCACAGCTGATTGATAAATGGCAGCTGAATTTGCCCATGTCTACCTGATTTTTAAACACAGCCTTGCACTAGGGATAGTGAGTGAGGCAGGGGAGCTAATATGGTTTAACTAATGACGGTATGAATTGGTTTGAGACAGAAGGAGTGGGTAATGAAATTAACTGGTAGTATACAATCCAGTATTTTCCTTCTGAGTGGTTTTGACCTCTGCCTTTCCTGTTTAAGAATTTCATCTGAAGGGGAAGGCAGTGACACAGAGGAGGGGTGCCAGAGGGGCAGCAAGCTATAGACACATTTGTAGCCAGGAGATGTGTATTCACACCCACAAATCATGACGAATGGCGCATGGCTCTCAAGCCAGCTGTTAGCAATGTTATGCTCTACTAGGACTTGAGGATTAAAGAATCATTTGCAATGCAGATCAGATTTTCTGTCAGGGAACAGAAGAAGCCACAAAGTATAAGCAGGTGCAAGTTCTGGTGGTCAAGAGGGCTGTTCTGTCATCTGGATATTGCAAATAGGACGGTCAGTTGAGTTAATTCACTATTACTATTTAACTGTCTATGTTATTAAAAAGGGCAACGAAGAAAAACACTGCCAGAATGTATTGTATTACCGGAACTTTGTCACACCATTGCTTTATAATGGGAATAGAAATCTGAGCCAAAGCACTATGCCTTTCTTCAATAATACATAGCCATCAGTACTATTCCCTGCAGAGTAGCTGCATTTTCATGTATACCATGACAAAGGAGATAGTCTGGCACAGAGACACTGTCATCCTTTCTCTGAATAACATAGACTCTTTTAACCAACAGGAAAAAAAGCTGGATTATTTTTGGTTTGGGTCTTTTAAGATGTGGGACACAGCTTTGTAGATTGTAGGCAACAACTGCTTGCTCTGATGTAGCATTCTGCACAGCAAGAAAACTAAACATTGTCACTTCTTTCCTTCATTTTGAGCATTGGCTTGTGCATTTGGAGCATCGATGTGCATCTGTCTGGTTGTGAAATACTCACTGGATCAAAATGCAGGTCTGACACTAAGTGCTGCAAAAGGGTTTGGACTAGTGATTTATGGCTGATATCTTTCACTATTAAATCCCTGGGCACTGCACATCTTTAAATAAAGACACGTGCCTCAGGGTTTTCCAAAAACAATCACTAGCTCTGGAGGGGAAATGACTTTTCAGTTTTAAAGTTTTATTGTCAGTGTAGCTTTGATGCTGCTGTCTGGCAGAACCCTAATGTTTGCAGATTATGATGAGCCATTTGCTATCTAACGGCCTGCACTGAGCAGGTGTCTTGGTGTAGATGTCTATCTGAAGGTGGTGGAATGAGGCAGTGCTGTGGGATGACAGATTCAGAGTTCATTCAGTTCCCAGAGGAAGCCTACAGCTGAATTTGGCAGTCAACAATACATTTTTAAAAAAGTGCTTTCATGTTAAAGAGCTGTTGCAATGAAGCAAAGAAAATTTTTGGGTTTTCCCCCCATGCTTCACACCTGCAAATTCTCTAGATGTGTTTCTGATTATATAAGATCCAGTGAAAGTACAGCTGCTATCTTTATCAGAAACAGAAAAGGCCACACTGCGACAAAGGGTTTAACAAAATTTCTAGACCTATATGAAGATGGAATTTCTAATATCAGCTTAGTTGTGTTTTCTTGTATATGTATTTTGATGTCCTTTTATGACCAGGTGACCTGCATGGTGGATGAGGGGAAGGCTGTGAATGTGGCTGTAGCCGAAATTTCAGCAAAGCCTTTGACACCATCTCCCACAGCATTCTCCTGGAAAAGCTGGCAGTGCATGGCTTGGGCATGTGCACTTTCTGCTGGATTGGGAACTCACTGGATGGCCGGGCCACAGAGTGCTTCTGAATGGTGCTGCATCCAGTTGGCAGCCAGTCACTAGTGATGTTCCCCAGGGATCAGTGTTGGGCCCAGCCCTGTTTTATATCTTTATTGATGATCTGAATTAGGGGACTGAGTCCACCATCAGCAAATTTGTAGATGACACCAAGCTGGGGGAGAGTGTTGATCTGCTGGAGGCCAGGAGGGCTCTGCAGAGGGACCTGGACAGGCTGTATGGATGGGCTGAATCCAAATGTATGGGGTTCAAGAAAACCAAGTGTCAGGTCCTGCACTTCGGTCAAGACAGCCCCATGGAGTGCTACAGCCTGGGGACAGAGTAGCTGGAGAGCAGCCAGGCAGAAAGGGACCTGGGGTACTGATCAGCAGGAGATTTAACATGAGTCAGCAGTGTGCCCAAGTGAGAAGGTCAAATAAAAGCTACAACGATCCCAGCTATGGGGTCAAAAACTGGAATACTTTATTGAACACTTGATCACAATTTAAGGGCTTCAGGGGACCACATGCTAATAGGGAGGATGGATTATGGTAACATGTTAACTAGGGGATTATACAAGTTTTGGCTACCTTGCACAATTAGTTAATATTTTCTATAGCAAGGATTTACATGGGGGGAAGAAAACCAAGGGTTTCAACATGAATTGATAACATTCATCTTAAAATCCATCTCTATCTTGGAGCCAGAGACAGCTATCAGCATGGTTGAACATCAACAGGCCTTGTTGTCTTTAGTGATGGGATTTTGTCTCACCCTCTGTTGACCAAGGCTTAGTGCTTAAGCTAGTCAGGTTTCTTACTGCTGGAAGTTGAATTTTGACCCTGACACCCAGGTGGCCAAAAAGGCCAATGATATCCTGGCTTGTATCAGGAATAGTGTCGTTAGCTGGATCAGGGAAGTAATTGTTCTGTACTCAGCACTGGTAACGCCATACCTTGAGTTCTCTTTCCAGTTCTGGGCCACACAATTTAGGAAGGATATTGAGGTGTTGGAGTGTTTCCAAAGGACAACAGGGCTGGTGAAGGGTCTGGAGCACAGGTCCTGTGAGGAGCGGGTGAGGGAGTTGGGGTTGTTCAGCCTGGAGAAGAGGAGGCTCAGGAGAGACCTTGTCAGTCTCTACAACTGCCTGAAAGGAGGTTGTAGCCAAGTGGGCATCGGTCTCTTCTCCCCGGACAAGAGGACATGCACCAGGAAAGAATCAGGTTTGACATTAGGAAGAAGTTCTTCACAGAAGTAGTGATTGGGCACTGGAATGGTCTGCCCAGAGAGGTGGTGGGTTCACCATTCCTGCAGATATTTAAGAAGAGACTGGAAGTGGCACTCAGTGTCATAGTCTAGTTGTCAATGTGGTGTTCGGTCATAAGTTGGACTTGATGATCTCAGAGCTCTTTTCCAGCCTAGTAGATTTTAGATCATTTAGATTGATGCAACATATTTTTATTGGGATATCTGGCACATTCTCATAAACATAAAAAAATCTTATTTATAACTCAACTCTTATTTATCTGACCTAACTTTTAGCATTACTCTGTTGTACTATCTAGGTCCAATGAAGAGCATGATAACAACATAGAAACACTGTGAGGTGAATATAGATGTTCCTATGTTAATTTAGTCCTGTGTGGAAAGCTGTTTGGAGAGCCTGCACAAATTACATTTTTAAGTTCACTTTGGCAGTTGTCAGAAATTTGAACAAGATTTCCAATTCTCTTGCATTCATTCAAGCTCTACCTGAGCTATATTTTATAGTGTAAAAAAAAAGGAAAAAAAAATGATCTGAACCACTAGAAACTTAGTCTTGATTGAAATCAGTACTGTAAGGACCAATACCCCCAGGTGTTAATGAACTAATTTCAAAGAAATCAGTGGAAATGAAGTACCTACATAGCACTAAGGTTCTGAGCATTAGATTTTGCTTTGAAGTGTTTTATTGTGGTGTTTGTACAAGTGGGGAGCATTATACAAATAGGCTGATAGTGTACTAATTTCTATACAGCATGAACAACAACAAAGGAAAAATACATTACTAAGCCACCTATTTACAGGCCTGCCAAGTCAAGAGTTGTAAACCAATGGCAAAAGTATGCATGTAAAATACAAAACAAGTTCAGCTCCAGGCAAAGTGCATGAGAAATTTCAACTGTCAGTTGAAATTTACAAAAGACGTAAAAATAAATAGGGATGGTAAAAATCCCACATCATTTGCAGATTCCTTTCTCTCTCCTGCCATTTGGGTTCAGGCTGTTTAATGAAGTGCTAGTTACCATTAAATGCACATTATTGTTATATATATATATATACACACACACACACACACACACAAACACAAATATACATACATATACGTACACACATACACACACATATACATACAAATATATATATACATACATACATATATATATACACACATACACACACACACACACACACACAAAACATAAAGAAACAATTGTGTTATCTCTCAGGCTTGTTTGCATTTTTCTGTGCAGGCAGAATGCAGGGCAGTCACAGGAGGCAGCTGGAAGGCAGCTGGGTTGAACCCCCAGCCTGAACATGCATTTGTTTGGTCTAGCTAAGGACGTCTGTGGGATGGTGCATGCCTCCCTGGGGGGCTCCTCCCCTGTAGTGTTGTGAAGTATGAGCTGAGAGCAGCCAACAGCACACCAGGGACTGGGAGCTGGGGAAGGCAACTGAGACAGCTGGTAACACCCCTCTCTCCTGCTCTAGCATCGGGATAAGAGCCTTGAAATAGGAATGGTTGGTTGCATCCCTGCTACAGCTCCTCCCCATTCCCAAAGTGGGTTCCAGAGATACTTTTTACCAGAAGAGTAAAATGACCCCACTACAGGGGGCACTAGGTGAAAAGCTGCCTATCTATAACAGTGCTCCAGTCTGGAAATATCCAATAAATGCTCTCTAGTGCTTTTGGGTGTTTACTTGGCAGGAAGCTGTAGAAGATGTTAAGCAATTACCACTGTGCACACATGCAATATACATGCGGAGTATTCAGAGCACTGCCTGTGATGCCAGATGTTCACAGCTCTTCCCTTTACTTTTCAGTAAGGGTTTACCATGCTATACAACTGTTTATCGGCTTTGCTCCCTTGGTGTTTGGGAGTTCCTGCTGTGCCTAAATTCTGCTAACGCATCAGGACAACAGAAGTTTCTTGATGCCAGCAAATACCTCCCCAGTGCTTATGCTGAGAGAAGTTAATGAAAAACAAAAAAGTGAAATAACATTTTCAAAATCCAAAAACTTTTGATCACAGTAGATCTGAGATTCTGTGTGAGGAAAGTTTTATTTTCAGCATGCACTGGGTGCCTCAAATCACAGGAGGTCTAGTAGCACACCTCACATTCAAGCTTTGCTCTTTTTGTAGTTTACGAAGTCCTGCCCGTTTTCATGCATATTAATTGGCTTGCTGGTCTTGCCGTAAGAGGTGTCTTCTCCAAAGGGAGAGGGAGCTGTCATCTTCTCCTTAATTGGTTGTGAAGAATCACACCCCCTTCCCCCCCCTCCGCC
>JAOXXN010000364.1:40840718-40854143 GCA_026770055.1 Myrmophylax atrothorax
GCTTCCTTTGTTCCCTGATGACATGGGTAGTCAGTGACAGGGGAGAGAATTTATGCAAAAATTCCAAACTACAACAGCTCCAAACCCAGATTAACCTGGATGCAATTCCTCACAGTCTAGTCATGGGGCAATTCTTGTCTCCCATTGACTTTGTATTTTAATTGGTATGTTATTAACAGCTGAGAATGTGATACACTGATAGAAATATACTGGATAGCTAATATTTATTCATGTAAAAGGTGAGAGGAAATTAACTCAATCCCCAGACTTTGTCTGACGTCCCTATTATCTAATGTTTCTAATGTTTCTTACTAAAAGTATTGAGAAATTAACCCCCAAAAAAGAAAAAGTGTAGATTTGTCTACCCAAATCTTTAAACTTCACATTCTTTCTTCTCATTTAGAAGGATTTTTTTTTGAAGTAAACTAGTAAACTAATATGAAGAGGTACTCCAAAGATGCTGGCTTTTTTGCAGATGGCATTTTCATTAAGTTAAATGCTTGTTAGAAATCTTGAGGAAAAAGAAATTATTTTCCTTTTCCTATCCAATAGCTCTATGTGCAGAAAACAACCACCTGCTCTCACCTTTAAAAACGTTTTGAAAACCTTTCAGAAACCTATTGCATTGACAAAAGTCACCAGATCAATTCAGTTCACATGCAGGCTCTACTTTGATTTAGGGAACTGAAGAACAAGTCGGTAAGGAAGAAAACTAATTTTCTCAGGACATCTCCAAACAGGGCAAATTATTACCACATTTGTAATACATTTCCCAGATGTGGAGTTGTCCACAGAATTATCATTGTTAACATTCATCTTAGTTTAAAGACAAATATTTGGGCAGGAACTCCAATAAAATGAACTTCCTCTGTGCTTTTAGCTCCCACCAAATACAGAGAGACAAAATGCAAGGAAATATCAATATAAAAAATAACAGTTTACCAACAAGGAAATAGAAATAACAGTACCAATGGAATGGGTCAAATGAGCAACTGAGAGTCAAAGGTTTCTAGTCTTTTCCTCCTTCTCCCCTGCCACCTTTTGAATTCCCGTTTGTATACATACAAAATGAACAAACAACACTTGCTCCCCTTCCCCACTTTTCCCCCCCAGGAGAACAAAGACAAAAATAAAACCACAGGAAGGAGAGGGCTAAAGCAAAAACACGGAGAGTTAGTTCTTTCAGATCAGGCGTTGTTCTGCTGAAATGCCGACTTGGCAATGGCAACATGAGTGCAGGGACTGTCACTATGTCTGTGGCTCTGAACAGCGGTGGACTGTGGTGGTGGCTGGGGCAAGGGCAACCCTCCAGACTGCTTCGATCCTGGTGGTGCAGAAAGATGGCAGCCCCCAGCTTCGCTGCAGTCCCATCAGCAAAGCAATGGCTCCCAGCTTCCTACTATTCCAGGAGTGAGGAGAGGTTGCCAGTAGCAGCTGAGACTTTCGGAGCAGCTCCAAACCATGGAAAATTACTCTTTCCAATTTCCCACATCACATAGGGCAAATGGCCTCTTCTGATGACATAATGGTATGAATATTCATCTCCATAGGTCCATCCCCTCTTTTTAGTTCCACAGTTACTGAGCACTACCAAATGTTTAATTGAAAGTTGTCTTTTTTTCTTATGCAAATAGTTATAATGAGCTGTTTGACCATCATTTCCCCAGAAATTTTGGACTCATCAAAGAACTTTGAACTCATCAAGGAACTTTGAGTTGACAGACACATGCTGGTACCAAATAAAATACCCTCCTTAAGAAACAGAAAATAAGAAAATAAACTTTTTAAATAGTGATTGCACCTAAATGCCAAAGTACAGTTCAGAAATATATAAGAATATGAGATTTAACCCAATTCTCAATTCATTAGGCTATTAGTAGGTTCACAGAAGACTGATTCAAATTCAGAAGAGGCTATGCTTTGACCCTGTGCATGGATGACAGCTGCATCTGTGTTTCTGTGTCTCTCTACTTTAAATGGTTTGCTCACCTTAGCTTTCCCATTCTGCTTTGTGAATAAGAGAATATGATGTTCTTTCCTGCTTTGTGTGATAGTTCAGCATACAAATAGAAATCTTGAGCTTCACAGCTGTCTTTGTAAGTGAATGCATTAAAAGGTATGCATGAGGCAGCCATGAAGTTATGCCTTGCCAGAGGGAAAAAAGCAACAGTGGGATGATGGGGAAAGTCAGTTTCTTCAAGCTGTCTATGTACAGGCAGAAGTGGTACTGAGAATATTAAACTTGTGTTTGAGGAGAGCATCTGCTGCGGGAACTCGAAGGGTTCTGCCTGATTGGTTGTCAGGCCAGAGGTTCCACGTAACTCTCAGAAAATTTGCGCTAATGAAAAGTCTACTGATATTTAAATGTTTTCTTGCTTCTCTGTTTAAACTTTTTGTTTCTTAGAGGAATAGGAATGAAGTGAGCTTTTTTTGCTGTGTTACTTGTGCCTGTCTCTCCTTACCCTTTCTTCACAGCTTTTTCCCACCTCTCTCTCCTTTCCCCCATCCAGGATCTGTCTACAAAGCTAATGCTGCTTTTAGAGGGCTAGACTTAGATGCCCTCCAGAGATCCTTTCACACCCAACTTGTTTGATGGCTCTTTTATTCAGTGTCTTTATGGTTCTGAGGTCAGAAATGGGCTGGGCACTCTGGGAAGAAAGCTACAGGAGATCAAGATGGCCACCAAGCACCATGAAAACTTTGTATTTAGAGATGTACTGTATAAGGCAGATTCCTTGGGGAGTGATGGAAAAGGAATCTTCTACCTGAAATGAAAGCATTTTTACTAGGTAGAGAGAGCATCAGGTAAGAGTGGGTGGAGAAAGACCTAAACCATGAGCCATATGGTGGATAAACTTGTGCATCCTGGAAAGTTCCAACATGCAGAGGAGGCCAGGCTGCAGTTAAGCGCAGTGGAGAATAGCCACCATGCTGTGAATCAGATACAGGTAAATTTTCTGCCAGAGAGAGATATTTGGTACATTGCCCCCATTCCCTGGGCTGGAAATGTCACTGAGCTGTTTGTGAAAGCAGCAGAGCAGATTCCTCTCTCTGCAGGGAGTGGGATGGCTTCAGTTTCCATAAAGGCAAGTAAGGGTTAAAGTATTCCCCATTGAATGGTACCTTTCAAACAGCAACTTTATGGGTCGGAAAACACAGAAACCACTTTCATTCTGTTTCATGTTCATAGTATCACTAGGAGTGTATTAATCTCAAGTTGCTGACTATATTCACTTCAGAGAATAACTATGGAGTATTTCAGGGGGAACAACCCTGACATCTGTGGAAATTTCTCTGCTTCCAAATACATTGATTTTTGCATTGTTTAATTCAGTGGAAATTGGTACTGCACAGAAGGCTAATACTTTCTTCCTGATGTCACTGATAGATACAGGAAGCTTTTAAAAGAATTTTATTTCAAACGCAATAATAAAAAATTCCTTTACTAGATCTTAAAAAGCTGCTACACTGTATGAAATTTTATGGTTATTGTTCAGAGCATCACAGTCAAAATTTCCCCATTCATTCCCAATGTGTAAGGGTCTGGAAAGCAGGATTTAATTTCTGTGACCCATTAGTAACACCATCAAGCCCTTGCAGCTCCAGCAGGGTGTGTGAGTATGTCTAGAATGCAAATAGGTAGATCACTTCTATATTCTGGTGTATGAACAGACCCTGAGTAAATTAAGACGTCTTATGAAAGGGGGATACATTTGGGTGACATGCACTAGATTAGCTCTCAGACTAGCTGGAATGTTCCTGAAGCTGGCGTGTTCCTGAAACTGGCATGTTCAGCTCTTCCTCTGCAACTACTTGACTGTGTCCAGAGGAAAACTGGTCTTAGCTGAGTCTGGGCCATGAAGGCGAGGCACCCATAATCTATGTGCAAACCTCCTGTCTTTTTGTATTAAGCCTGACAGGTGCTACTCTACAGATGTCAACCTTAATGCCTTTCTTTCTTATTTTCCCATGAAGCATTTTTCAATTCATGCTGATATGTTAGTGGGAAAATGCAAAAGAGAAAATACTTCAACTTAATTAAAAACCTTTAAACATTTGAACAATTATTCTGCATCTTCATTCTGCAACACAAGCAGGTGAACTTATACCTACTGAAACCTGTAATCCTCTAGTCCAAGGGAAGGAGAAAGGAGTAGCAATGGGGAGGTATAAATCTCAAAATCATTAGCCTCTTGTCTCTGAGGGGGAAAAATCCACAAAACCATCAGAGTTTGTTTGCCCCTCTCCCTCTTTTAAGCATAGTGTCAGCAAGAAATGCTTTGGATTGTGTCTCTGAAACTTGGCTTACATTTTATGTTCAAGAACCCCTATATGACACAGCAGGATCCCTGTGTTGAACACTGGCATAATGTTCCCGAAGCACTGAAAACAGTTTTTTACAAAGTCAGAGGCTTTGAAGTGGGTGCAAAGCACCCTGAAGCTTGCTGTGAGGTCTGAGAGTGACCAAGCCTGGCTGCTTTGCTGTAGTAATAGTTTTATTCCACTGTGATTTATGACCAGGCTGGTGAAAGCAGTTTGGAAGATCACTGCTACTAAGTACTTCTGCTAATGCTCAAACCTGAGCTGAGACAGGGCAAGATTATGTATGACATTATGCTCTAGCTCTGAATAGGCAATAGCCTGTGATATGTAGGAGGGAGAAACTGCTAAGGAGAAACTGCTTTACCTGGGCCAGCTGTGCCAGATTCAACACATCACATTTTGACTACAAATGCTTCCAGGGATAGCTGGGAATTTCTTAGGAAATAATGTTATTCTGACAGCCACTTGTGCTATATGAAAAACTAGGACCATTTAACCTCATCTGTTTTAAAAAAAAACCCCTCTTCTTTTATCTCCGTTTTCACCTGCCCCCTTCCCTCCCCAGGGCTGCATTTGCCTAACTGCCTGGTTATGAGGAGAGATCTTGCATGTTGGCAAGAAACGGCAACTGCTGACACGAAGTCTTTCTGGAGGGGCAGAATCTTAATTGTTGATTCTAAATTTGTCTTTTCCAGGTACAAAATAAATCAGTCTCAAGCTGTGTAGCTGTTGAGGTGAGACATTTCAGTGTAATGCAGAATGCAACTTTATGTACAAAGATGACATACCTTGAAAATTACTTTCATGCCAAAATGGGGTGTTGATTTTTTTACCTATTATATTTATATATAAGACACTAAAGGGCAAACCACAGTATGGAATTTGGTCAACATTGATCTACTGCATGTGCACATAGCCAGATAATTATATATTGTACTTTGCGATGCTAAATGTACAGTTCAGGTCACGTAAGTGCTTGATAGATTGTGTTGCAGGCTGAAGAATGGCATTTGTATTACAAGATTAAGATTAATCCACAAAATTAAGACAGGTTCACAATTGGTTTTGACATGATTTATGGAGAATGCATTATGCAATTTTCCTCAGTAATGATATTGTTCCTACTTCCTTTATACTGCATAAAACATTTCAGAACATGCATGGGTGAAGTGGTTTATACAATTATGGCATAGAATATCTCAAACAGGAGAGAGAAAAGCATACTGAGACCAATCTGCTTTTGGTGCCAGGCTGCAAAACCATCTTGCGCACAAGAAAAAGGAACCACATTTTTGATACTAGTGAGGAAGAGGCTAGAACTGTACACTGAACTCCTCATAGCTTTACCAGTATCAAAAGTATAATGAGTGCTTGCTATATTTTAGATATGCTTGGGAAAACCCCCCAAATACTGGAAATATACATTTTCCTCAATGCAAAGCAAACTCGTCTTTAATTGTTCTGCTGTAGTTTTGCAGCTGCAGTGAAAACGGAGGTAATTGGAAGAAGTCTTTACCTAAATATGACCTAAGTGATCCCCATATCCTCTTATGGAGTTCTGCCTCTCTTTAAGTATGTATTTCACCTAATGAGAATGCAGGTACTGGACACAGTAATTAGGCTGAGAGTCTGAGAGCAAGCAGACACTCATAGACATTACGTATGCATCAGTGAAGTTTGCTTTTGCTCTGCTGATGTACATAACTTGCTGATGGTTTCAGAAAACTGTTGTGCACTTCTTTACTTAAAAGTCTGATTTGTTTTTTATCTTCTGGGTTGTTTCTTGAAAAACACACTGAGTCTTCATATCCTTTACAGAAACATCAGCCCTAATCCTCTTTCCTTCATTACTCGCACTACAAGTCCAAGTGCAAGTACAGTCTGTGCAAGCAATAACTCATAGATACTTTAAATAGAAGCTGGGAAAACTGAAGAGCAGTGGTGACTCCGGTGCAGTGGAGACAAGAAAAGGTTATCTGTTATGTCCCTCTGTCTTCGGAAGAGGAGTGGGACTCATTACTGAGTACCAGAAGTACTTCATATCATTCACTTTATGGATGAGTGACTCTGCTTACTTCCTTGCTGAACAAAGGGATGCTTAAAGAATTATTGTAGGTCTTAGCCATATTATGAACTCCCTTGTTGACTCTTTGCTGGTCACACAGGATCAGTCTTGTACTGCACAGGGCATTCATGGAGTATTTGTCTCTTGTGGCTGCAACCCAAGCAGCTTGGTAAGACCAAGGCTGTGGTCAGTGGATTCCTACCTCCATGAAACCCTTCTGCACTGTACAGGAACCTTATTTTTTTATCTTGTCTTAAGTGCTCTTTGGGTTACAGCAGAAAGCAAATCCCATACTTAGTGCACCTTTCTGATATCCTGGTAGATTGATAGCTGTTCAATCTCTCTTGTTTGTCACTGCAGTGCCTTCTCTGTCTTTCCTGCAGGTATTCGTCATTTCACAAATGTAGAAGCCTCAAACTAATGCTTTTAGAATATTAAAATGAAAAACTTCAGATACCTCCTTGGGATTAACTGAGTTTCAACCTGGAAGTTTCCATTTCAGTCTGTCTTTATTCTCTCTGGGGAATTTTGCCCCCTTGACTTATCTTTTTGTAGTTATTTATACTTTTCCAAGTGTGAGGTTGTTTGGGAAACCTAGTTGTGATGCTAATTCCTGAAGGTGTGGTGCCATGTGACAGCAGCATACATATTTGTGTCTCTCAATCTATTCCTCTGTTCCTCACCACTCTGACTTTCTTCCAACAGTGACTTTGTTCCTGTTAAGATTTGAGAAATTGGGAGTTTTTCCCTCTTCCCTATTAATACCATACTTGCTTATGTCCTGAGATAATTGATGTGCAGTTTTTAGGTAAATAAAAGGCTAAACTGACTATAAAATCCAGAGATCCCAAAGAATATGAAACCCCTTCTCCATTGCTTTTTGAATGTCATCTGCATGCCTAGTATTGACTTTCACAGAAAGAACACTGCATTTGGGGGAAGGTTTTTTTTTTTGTGTTTGTGTGTATTAGGACAGATGACAGTTTCAATGTAGACAAAGTTTTGATATACTTTGTGATGAACTTTACCATAAAGTCACATATGTGTGCTCCCTTTCATGTGTGGGCAAGATTTTAGCAGGTTTTCTTTCAGCCTCTGCAAAATTAAGAACCATATTTTGCACCCTTGTGCTTATTCTGGTCCCTTCCAGTAGTTTAATAGATTTTCAACATCAGAGCCTCTGATCTTGGAATCATTACATAGGAGTACAAAAGACACAGAGATGTTTCAGTAGCAATGCTCCACTGGCCTTCACAAAACAGTGTGCAACTATGTCCTTCTCTACCCAGAAAAAATCGTGGGGAGGTGCTAGACAGCTCTGCTGTCAGTTGACATTGTCACTTTAAACCAAATGAAGCAGACATTGCAGATAAAGACTTATTGCCACAGAACAGGTGATCCTGACATACCTAGAGGTAACACTTTTAAGTCTAGACTGAAACACACTATAGTAAAACCTGCATGACCTTGTAGCTATCATCTGTGGCTACAAGCATTTGGACATACATCTCCAGCCTATGAGTTGATTGACAGCCTTCATGAATATGAAATTCTCCTTTCAAGTGCTCGGATGCTATTAACATAGAGTGGTTTGAAAGAAATGCTCCTGTTTTCTTCTTTCTTGTCTCTCCCTCTCCGGTAAATAAATCTCTCCACGACAGAATCCTGCCTGCTGCTTGCCCTATAGGCTCTTTCTGCAGGCTTCTCTCAGCATCCATGGGGAAAAGCTTGCTAGTGTCAATTACAAGTGACATTCACTGTCTGATTAATTCTGTTTCCTTGCACAAGGACTTGGACTGAAGTGTGTTAAAAGATGAAAGAAATCTGGACAGAAGCAGAGGGAAGTTGGAATTAAGAGGATTATGAAATTCACTGACTTTATTAAATGAAATTGGCAGGTTGGTATGTTTTCTGACATAATTGCAATACCATACTATAAATCACACTCACAGACTTATGAGGCTTTCAGATGTTCCGTATTCTAACTGTGCAGTCTATCATGCTCTGCCTGACTTTGGGAGGTGCAGCCATTTTAATGGTTACTGTGACACCAGCACAGCCTTGAACAGTGATTTTATGGAATGCATTAATATAGTCCAGGTCCAGAAAGATGGGATTAAGCTTATGGAAGTCAGAGTATCCACACAATATATGGATTACAAAAGGTACCAGAAGTACTTCATATAATTCACCTTACAGACCAGTGGCTCTTCCTGAGCACAAGGACACTTAAAGAATTATTGCAGGTCTGAGTCATGCTTGGAGCTCCATTGTTGACTCCTTTCTTAACCCTGGATAGGTCACACAGCTTATCATCAAGTTGTTGGACATATGCCTGTCCACAATAACTTCCTGGCCATGAACATGAGTTGGAATGACATTGATACTTCTCTACTAAAAACTCTTTGAACCTTAAAGGCCTCCTGACTTCCACATGCTAAAAGCAAGCACTTGAGTACTTAATACCACAGAATAGCAGAAGCATGTTCAGGCATTGGAGGTCTGAATCTGTTTGTTCACCCAACAGCTAAGAAAAGGATGATAACAGTATTGTACCTTATAAATGTGTTGCTACGTTGATGGAGAAGAAGGGAGTTAGAGTTAATTTAATGTCTATAAATATGTAAGAATGCCATGTGCAACCTACATAATAATTTATCTCCTATGCGCCATTTCATATACTGGCTGCTACCCAGAGCTTTGTGTTAATATACCTGGAGGGAAATTCTCTTTCTAAATAAATGGTGGTTTATTACTGAAAGAAGGGATTTGAATAGCAAAGTGGCCAAACTTGCTGATGAAAAGACTACTCCAGGTAGCTTGAGAGAGTTGGGCAACATGATGGTAAATTACATTCATTGTTGATGGCTACAAGGGAATACAAGTCAGATGGAACAAATTAATCTCCTTATATACATCGATGGCTTCTGAATTAGTTGTCACCTCCCAGGGTAAAAATAAGCTATGGCTTGCATTGTGGAAGCTCAGTGAAGATGACTGCTCAATTTGCAGCATCAGTCAGAAATTAATAAGCTGTTGAACAGCTTTAAACTGAGGTTAGGGAACACCACAGCAGCAATGTTCTGTGCAACGTATTTTCTGAATGGGGCCCTGCTGCTTTGGATACAGGTATATTTTAGACTCCTCTCATCGGCCTCTTAAAAACCAGAAGTCAAAGTTCTTAGCAGAAATCAAGAAGAGATCCCTGGACAAGCACAAAACTTGGCAAAATTGATAGGTATTATCCAAAGAAAAGTTGTGTAGGGGCCATTTTTTCACAAAAAGTGAAGGAAAGGCCTATATATCTTCAGTTTGTAGTCAGCTTTGGAGTGATGTGACGTGCTCTGTGACAACCAAACTCGTGGCTGAGGTGTACAGACATGCCAACTCCAATGTCATCAGCTATGAGAAAAGAAATGCATAAATTTACTTCCTTTTTATTTTCTTTTTTCTTTTTCTTTTGTTAAGAATTAAAGGTCTTTCTGCGATTTTGTTCTAAAAAGATTTTAAAAAATGTTTTCTTTTATCTGTTTGAATCTATTAATTTTATTTTTGTTATTTTATAGAAACCCTTGTTGACTGCTGGTTAGGTGAGGACGTAATGCATTCCTTGTAATGGTATATATAATAATTTATTTTGTTGTAACATAATGTTTTTCTTCCCCTGAAGCGGTATTCTCTGGTTCTTTTACAGGATTAGGTTCCTAGTGAGAGACATTTTGACAATTCTTATGTTCATATGTTTCTATGAACCCCAACTTAATTACAGTCTCTCTAGGAAACCAAGGGGGGCTTTCATACAGGATGTTTGCTTCCTGCTCTCAATATTCAGTTATTTTCTGGTCATCAATAAAAAATAGTAGAAAAAAAAGTATAATAGCATTATTTTATTTAAACACAGAGAACATGAGGTATCAGGTAAGAACTAACAGGAAACCTAAAGGTTAAAGGCTGACATATTCCCATGCTGGGTAAAGATTACAAGATAATGCCAGTGCCATGGCAGGCTAAAAGGGGGAAAGTTAACGGACTGTGAGATGAAATTATGCATCTAGAGAATGCTCAAGTTATTACTGGCAGGTATTAATTTCAGAAATAATTATTCATTTTTAAAGGTGTTTCTTTGCTTCGTGCTAAAGTGATCAGCTCCCGGGAAGAGTTTGTTTAAGAGCATCAGCCCATGAGTCACTTTCTTCATATAGAATATTAATGATATAACAAGTTAGGAGAGTTGGTTTTCATCATAGATTTTTATTTAACAGTAGCTGGGGAGAATGGCAGGCTTGCTATCAGATGCATTTTGAGAAGAATATGCTAAATAAGCATGGAATTTCGTGACTAATATGAAGAATACTGAATGCTCTCAAATCCATTAGATTTTTAGGATGCTCATTCGACCCTCTTTAGGGAGAAGCTGTCAGTGTATTTCATAAAATCATAGATATGGTTATGGAAAATGATGTATGAAACTCCACAGTATAACCTCTAGCTCAGTGAGATTGCTGCTAGCATGATGTCTGTGTCTAGCCAAGCCTTCAAAACCTCCAAGGAAGAGATGCCACAGCACCTCTGTATAATGAGTTCCAGAGCTGTATTGCTTTCTACTATGATTTTTTCTTTTTGGGGAGGACTGAACAAAATCAATACAACCTATTTAAATAGACGGGACTATGTTTGCAATTTAACTCTGCTTTTGGACATATATAGATTCAAATTTCTCATCTTATATATCTACCTGTCCAGTTAATTTACTTCCTGTTAGGTACTTTGTATTGCTTGAGCCTGAATTATTCTTATATGAGGCACTACTACCTTTTACCAAGGCTTTTGAGCTCATGAATAAGAGAGGAATTGGGCATGTAGTACAGATGGCAGGTGGATTATTACCCTTGCATCTGTGTCTGTGTTTTTAGAAAACATAGAAATAAGAAGTATATAAGTCCTGGCCTGTAGGAAAATCTGCAGTGATTCTGACTCATCTATAACAGGCAGAAAGTTCTGCAGTAAACTTGCCTTTTCCATTTGCTAGGTTTTCAAGTTCCTGTTGAACAAGCAACAAAGATCTGCCCTCATGCTTTGAATTGCTTTGCCCATCAGATGAGCCCATGGAAACGACCGTGATATATGGTGGGTGTAGAGTAATCTTTAGTAATGTTCTCCTGAGCTGGTCTTTTTGGATGGGGTTTGTCCATTTGTCTCAGATTGAGCTGGCAAAATGCCAACTGCCCAATACAGAGTGTCAGCTCCCTCTGTCTCCTTCTGAGGAAAAGGGAGAAAAGAAAAAACCCCTAGAAACTCAAACTAGGTTTATACTTAAACTAATTATATATATATTTATACAGAAAAGGGAAAATAATATAACACACGCTTACACAAGTTAGATATGACAATTTTCTACCTCCTACCAAAACCAGATTTCATTACTCTAGATTCATAAAGCACCCCAAAAGACACCCAGAAAAGAACAAAAAGAATAACAACAAAATGTTTCTACTTCCCTGAACTAAAACAAAATGTGATACAGCAGTGGGCAGCAGCCAAGGCCCACCTTAGCAGGACAGTGGCAGCATGTCCTGTTCCTGCTGCAGACGTGATGGAACTGAGAGAGCACTCCTACTCTACTATATTTAGATCTCCGGTTTGTGTCATCTGGTATGAAAGTTTTATTTCTTTGGTTACTTAAGTCAAGTGATACCTGTCTCTCCTAATCTACGTAGATTCTCTGAGCCTGCCAAATTGAGACCTAGCTAAAACTACCACACCATTGCAAGGGAGATTGAATTCTGGCAGCTTGTAGGTACACTACACTGGCATTTAAGGATGTGCTAGAAATCAAGGCCACCTGTATGCAATTTCTGCAGAGACACCAGTGGCACAATCTTCAAGCTAATGCTGTGATACAGGAACCATGGAGGTGCATCCTCTGTGCATTCACCAACACTGGTTTCCACTTGCTTGTGTCATCTGGGGAAGGTGCTTCCTGCTTTCTGATTTAGTGGCTCACTCTCCCTCTGCATAAAACCACTGTCCCTCATATTTTCTCCTCCTCTTTTCTTCTCTTTCCTGACTGTTGGCATAGCTACATTCAGATAATAACCTTCTTCCCTGCATTGCTGCTGTGTTAGCAGTATGCGAAAGAGGGAGAGGCAGACAGTTCCTCTGCAGAGCTGCAATGCTGCCTATTCATCCCTGCTCCTGGAAGCATGCATCTGGACAGTGACAGTCTGGCCATCTTCTCCTTTTTGCTTTTTCTTCTTTGGGGTTTGCAACAGACCTTTTATAAAAGTGCTGATAAAGCCCCTCTAGGCAACTTGGTGGATTTTTCACTCCCACCTCCTTAGTTGTAATGTTTCTTCATGATCCTCCAAAGGCCCTTGCTATGACTGCATCATTTAACTGGGACATCACCATGGCCTTTTCAATGTACAACACCAGGTGATTGACATGAGGTGAGAACCAGCGAGGCAGGTAATACTCCAGATCTTCCGAACCCTCCTCAGACCTGCCTGAGGAAAATAATCCCTCAGCTGTGTCAGGCAAGGTGAAGACAGATGAAGCATGCATGG
Source organism: Myrmophylax atrothorax (assembly GCA_026770055.1). Classification (NCBI taxonomy): domain Eukaryota; kingdom Metazoa; phylum Chordata; class Aves; order Passeriformes; family Thamnophilidae; genus Myrmophylax; species Myrmophylax atrothorax. The sequence goes on from JAOXXN010000364.1 coordinate 40,853,673, forward strand.
TGAGACTCTAAAGGGACTCACTCCAGACAGACAGATGCAGAACGACTAGGAGTGGGAGTAAAATGAGACAGCTGTATTTACTTTAGCCTGCTCTCAGTTTTATGACTCGAAATTACAGGGCAATACTGCTGTGAGGAAGAGACCTCTGAAAGTGAAGCAGGGCTCTTTTCAAAAATAGCTGAGAGCAGGGAATATTCATTGCTCTGTGCCTCTGTATTTGTTCTGAAGATAAATTAGATATGCTGAACCTCTCTGACTGAGGGACACAATTGCATTTGTAATCATAATTTTACACAAAGATACACACATATATCTATATCTAATCTATCTCTCTATTATCTCTTTCTCTACCTCTACCTCTACCTCTATTTCTATCTCTATCTCTATCTCTATCTCTATCTCTATCTCTATCTCTATCTCTATCTCTATCTATCTCCATCTCTATCTCTATCTCTATCATCTATATCTATA
>JAOXXN010000364.1:40856391-40872466 GCA_026770055.1 Myrmophylax atrothorax
TAAAATGATAAAAGACAGAAAAATGAGTGAAGAAAATAACCACCAAGCCCAAATTATCATTTCTTACTATAAAACGACAGGGAGCAAAGCATGTGTTCGTCTATCCTAAAATAGAAGGAAGTGTTGCTTCTCAGAAACACTGCTTATATACATATCCAAGAACAGTTACAATGCACACACAAAATATTCCCAATCAATGGCTTAAAGATTACAGTAAATTGTAAGCTTGTCTCCCCAGGAGTCTGGGCCAGACTGGGTAGAGTGCTGTGCCTAAGACAAGCATGAAATGGAACAGCTTGCAACTTTCTATGGATTTCTCTTCTTATGAGAAGCAACTTCATTTTGGAACAAAGAATGTCAAGGGGAAGATGAGCACAAAAGGCAAACTCTGTGTCAAAGTTATGCACTCACTAAAGTCACTACTTTCGTTACAATGGTCCTAATACTCTTCTAATTTGTTCTATTTCACCAAATTTTTACTCATTTTAATGTCATTAATTCTGATTTATAGCACTAGTTATACAGAGAATGGCAATATCAGTTTGTAATATCATGCTGCTCGCTTAATTTGCACCCATAATTACGTGTTTAGAAGCAAATTAAAGTTTCCTATTATAACCACAGCAAGATGTATTTAAGAGATAGCAACTGCACATCCCAAGACAATTTATACCATTGAGGAGTGAATCAGCTTAGCAAAAATCAGGAGAAGATATGTATCTCTTTTCTTTTTTTATTAATCCCTCATAGCTCCCAGAGACAATTTTTCAGGTTCCAGCAATGCTGATAGCTTCATTGTTCTTTCTCTTTCTACATACCAAAATTCCTCACTTTTCTTCAGCATCACGGAGCTGAAACATGGTGCCCTGGTGTCTGATATTCTACCTACCTTACAGAAATGCAACTGACCTAATCTTACCTGTTTTTCAGGTAAAATCCTCACTAGTTACAGTAGAATTCAGGATCAGAGTAGAACCAAATGAAACAGAAACAAGTCTGAGTTGGGGTGTGTGTGTGTACCAGCCATTACACAACATGGGACTTTATTCTGTGATAGTTGATACTGATAGAGAAGCAGGTGGTGAGGGTGCCCCAATTTTACTTCCATCATCTGATAAATCTACTTTGGAAACACTGTTCCCAGAGAAAATGAAACTATGCTGACTTCCCTAAACCTCAAACCACAAAGTTATTGCTCAGGAAAAAGAAAACTTTTATTGCTACTTTGATGATTTTCTTGAAGTTTCTTTTTGCTGGAGACAAATTCAGACAATGAATACTATCTATATTCAAACAAAGAATATTATCTACTACCTTTTATTTATTCTGTTATCATTCTTCTTTCCCATAATTTCACATCATTGGCACCTTTAACTATCTAGAAAAACATCAATGCTTAAAACTTTGGGGAGTCTAGTCTTTATTGACATTCTAGTTTGGAAATATTTCAGTGAAACAATCATTGTAATTCCTCCTTCATCTTGTAGAAGAAAATTCTTTTCAACTTACTTAGTCTGGAAAAGAAAGAAATCTGCAATGTGTACCACAGACAGCTTTGTGCTAAGTCCAAATGCTGTTGAGCTGCATCATCAATAATCTCAAAAAAGTCAGCTGACAGTTATTTCTAAAGACAGAGACAGTTCACAAATGAGGATAGCTCTCCCAAAGATTACAAGTACTGAAATATCATCACATAACACCTATAGCCTAAGAGTTTGACATTTTCCAGAGGAGAATTGTCTGGTGATGCGTTAGCATCCAGTGTGTGACTTATGAGTCCAGGACAATTTTTATCTTACGTGAATCTGTAGAGATTAAGGGGTCCTAAGTAGGGCAGTGTCTGGCAAGGAATTCACTTGCTTCTAGGAAAATTCAGGTGACCTGTGTTCTTCTGATTCCTGTCCATCTACCAAGAAGAACAGCCCCTGCTTTGGTGACAAGCGTTGCCTAAAACAACAAGGCCCATCTCTCTGTCGCAGCCCACGCCAGGGCATGCAAAGCTGGGAAATGTCTGTGTGTACAGCCTGACAGTAGCCCACAGTCATGGCAGTGGTTGGAGGTGTCAGGCAGCCATATACAAGCCTCCCCAGTTCCTGCAGATGCAAACTGGGTTTCAGTGTTGTGCTATGTGTGTGGCCTATGTCTCAGCATAAGACAGAAAGACTTATGCTCTTTTACTGTCCTTAGTATTTGAAAAAAACCTGATGATTAGCCAATCCTTTTTCTTGATATTCACTTGTGGGATACATATCAGCTCACCACAGGGACCTTCTGCATGTGCTTTTATCCCTTGGCTGATGCTCCAAGGATTCTGATCTGAATCTGTCTACATATAAAAGAAGGAATGGAAGAGAGTTCCTAGCTCCCATCACAGATGGCTGATAATTAGTGTACTACTGCCATCTCCTTAAAAACACAGCAAAAACAGTTTTCTAGTGACAATGTGATGACTTCAAGCTGTTTTGCATCTCAGTAATGCTCTTGGAAAAACACAGAAAGAATCTTTATCTCTGAATAAAAATAAACACTTGAAGGTTTATTTTTACTTATTTACACTGGGTCAGATATCATGTGTCCTTCAAATTTATTGGGAATTAAATGGGAAATTTTGTCTGAGTGGGACCTGCAGACTTATGGAAATGGAGATATATTTGGAATAACTGCTGAAATCTTTCAGACATGAACATCATAATAGATCTTAAAAGTAAACATATGTGAAATTAAAATGTATAGATGGCTGAATCATCATCCCATTTCAGTTTCTGGTTTAACCCTCTGGTCTTAACACAGGTCTCTGCTCTCAGTCAGGAATCACGTTGCACTGTGGTGTCTCCACATTCAGCTGATTCAGCCCCATGGCTCCTGGTGTGCACAGTCTGTCTCACCACAACCTTTATGACTCCAGCAGTGCTATTCAGGCAAGGCAGCGTGTGCAATCTTCCAATGAATAAACTATTACCAGTTCTCAAATATCTTTTCCTCCTCTACCTCTCCTCTACAGAACTTCCCAGACAAATGAAAATTCCCTAGCACTCCATGGTTTACAAAATTTTGTTGTTAACACTGAGTTTTCCAAGAAGGCAGAACATAGGACCCCACTCTGCAGAGATCTGTTTTTGTTCGCAATGCCCATCTCAATCACTTCCTTCAGCCACCTTGTTCTTTCATCGTCTCTCATGCTAGAAATGACATCTCCTATATATTTTTCTGCCTCATATTTTTGATAATGTTTCTGGTCAAAGGAGGTGGTGACCTTCTATCACCAACAGCTCTAATGAATGGTGAGACTAAGGCCAGATCCTGTAGGATGTCTATAGCAGTTTCAGACTTCCACCTTCTTAGGGCAGCATCTAACTGTTGGGAATTACTCCTTTTCCTCACTGATGGCTGCAGTTAGAGAAGTTAAAAAAACCAGTGCAACTACTAAGATGAAAATGCTGTTTACATGGTCTTCAATATCCTCAAGAATTATCCGTGTGTTACTGCAACTCTAAGTGAAATCTGAAGTTTGTCATGAAAGCTTTATTTTAGTTAAGTGTCTGAGGGATGGATTCTGACTTCACATCTATAGGGAGATCAGCTAGTGCCAAGCGAGATTAAAAGCTGGCAGCCTGTTTGCCCTCAGTGAAGGCGAGATGAAAAATAGGCTATGCTTCTTCTGGGACCTGTGCATGACTCTTGCAACCTCAGTAAGACAGGCATTGACCAGAGCTGTACGCTGGGCAAACAACACAAAGTAAAATCTGACCACTCGTGGAGCAGCCCTGGATTTGACATTGCTTTTCAAAGATCATCTGTGTGCCTTTGTCTTGTTTCTGTGGGTTTAATGCATTTCCTCAACAATTCAAAAAGGCCTGTACTGAGGGTCAAGTGATGTGCTTTGACCCTGTTGTTATGGTTTAAGCTCAGATGGAAAATGAAGCACCATGCAGCCGCTCGCTCAACCCTTCTCTCTCCCCACCCCAGTGGAATGGGGAGGAGAATGAAAAGTAAAACTTGTAGGTTGAGATAAGACCAGTTTAATAATTGAGAACAAAGCAAAATACAATAGTAATGGTAAATAATGATTAATAATGATAATAAGGCAAAAGGAGAATACTCCAGACAAATGATAGTACAATTGCTCAGACCCTGTCTTCCCAAACCCAGATTGGATCCCCTTCCAGGTGACTCCCTGAGTTTATATACTGGGCATGATGTTCTATGGTGTGGAATATCCCTTCGGTCAACTAGGGTCAGCTGACCTAGCTATACTCCTCAGGTTTTTTTTGTGTACCTTCTCACTGGCAGAGCATGAGACAAGAAAAATTTTAAAAGTGTCCTTGACTTGAGGTCAACACGACTTAGCAAAAACCAAATCAGTGTGTTACCAACACTGTTCACATTCCAAGTACAAAACAGAGACTGTTACAGCTACTGGGAAGAAATTAACGCTATCCCAGCTGAAACTGGGACACCTGTACATGCACTGAATAGGACCGAGATGCGATCAGTTTTTCCAGATGAAAGAACTATTGCCATACCAATTTCCTGCAGTACTTTCTTACTGTCAGCTTTCATAATTTGTGACAAGTGCAATAAAATGTAAATTCAAAGCCTCCCTTTTACTGACTTAGTATTGTTCTAAAGTGCCTCTTACTCATTCTGGTCCCATTTTTAAAGCCATCCATGAATGTAATGTGTTAGTAAATAGGGAATACAGTCAGTGCCATCAGTTTTTAAACTGAAATTCTCTGCTGTTTAGAGGGAAGCCAGTGGCTCCCCAGCCTCTACACATCTTACAACACTTGCTTCCATGCACTTATACTGATTTACTTCAGCCTAGCAAGCAGAAACAAAGTAGAGATTCTTACTCCTCTGGAGAAAGGAATGGCTGTAAGTAATGAAAAACATTTACTCCCAGCACATTTATATAACAGCTTGCTGATAGTCTGAGAAACTTCTTTTCTTCTTCATTTATGCTTCTAAAAATCACACTGTTCTTATTTTCTTTGGCTAATGTATCTGCCCACTTTTTTGCCAAATCGCCATGTGGGGAAATATGTATGTGTGAGAAAGACTTTGCCAAATTGAGCTGAATTCACTGAATATTGCTAAAACACAAAACAAACAACAAAAGCAGTGCTTGGAAAATGTTTTGGAAGACAAATTTCTGGAGTGCCCAGAGTTTTGGAAGTTGCAATGAGGCAATGGGATGAACAGTGAGAGAACTATGGAAGAAGATGCTTTCTCAGTGTGGGCACAGCAAACACTGAGCTGCTTGGCTCAGTAAGAAGTAAGAAGACTCTTCCCTTTGGACATTGAGTTAAGCATATGACAAAAAGTGTCAGACTGCAAATTTTCAACTTCTTTTATTTATTGTTTTAGTTGGTCATTTTGGAGAGTTCTGGCAAATAAATGAAGGGAAATAACATACACATTTTGTGCAAGGGTGATTAGCAGATGTCATGAAGTGAGACTTGTTCAGTCAGTGCAGTTTAGATACAAACAAAGGGAGTGTTCACCAACACAAGCATTAAATACCCCAGCTGTTTGCCTATGAAATAACATAAAGCATCTTCTGACCATTTTTATTATTATCCACTTACACTTCTTGCATTGGAAAAGAACTGAAGAGATTGCAGAATATCATGACATTAGAGTAAAACCAAGAATATCTCACACTATCCATTCCCATCTCCCAGTTTATGAGTGTTGTAGTTTGGAATTACTATGTAAATTCTCTCCCCTGCCACTAACTGCCCATGCCATTAGTTAACAAAAGAATAGTTAACTGCCACTGTCTGTTTCTTGATCACTTGGGTGGGGTGCAGGTTGTCTCTTTTGGTTTTGGGGACTTTTTCCATTTTAGCTCGGACTGAACACGGCAGTTGTGGTGTGTGCTGCTGGGGAGGAGAAGCCATTTCTCCTGCTCCTCGTTGCTGCTGCTCCTTGCTGCGACTGTGGAATAAGCCAGTTTTCCCTGCCACTGCTGTTGCTCCTGGTTTCGGCATTGGGGTCCCGGTCTCCATTCCAGTCTCACTGCCACCTGCAGTGTGGTGAGCGACCCACCCTGGCTGCATCAGCGACCCAGGAGAGAGAGGTCGCAGGTGCTTTCTGGGACACTCTGCAGTTCTCTGTTTTGCAGTTTTCCTTCTTTGTTCGGGACAAGGAACACAGGGGGAGAGACAGAGTTCATCTGAGAGCTCGCCACTCATCTGTCTCGCTGGAGAGGGACTGGAAACTCACCCTGCAGCCAGCCAGGCTGTGACAGACACTGTCCATAAGTATAACTTTTTTTCTCCAGGAGGAAACCTGCTGGTTTTGGGGGTTGTTGTTGTTTTGTTTTTTTCTTGTGGTGTTGGGGAACCAGCTTGCTCTGGTCTGTTTACAGTTATATCAATACCTACACGTATATCTATATATATATATATCACAGATAAGAACAGTTATCCTTCCTGTATCCATTTTCTGATTAAAGTTATTTTTCTTAAATTTGATAAAGAGTGGCATGATTATTGAGGAGGAAACCCCCTCCTCCGCTTGCGGGTAAACATTTCGGTTCTTGCCCTAAAAACTAAGACAATGAACCTGTCTGTTTCTGAGGACGTCATATATACTTTATGATTCAGCATTCTGATGTTCTCCTTCTATATAGATTCCAGTGAAGATTATTTCAAGCAGTTCCCAAATCTTTTTACTGTGCAGCTTGGCCACTCAGATATCATTTTAGATCATTGGTTTAATGCAGCTATTGGAAGACAGTTGGCTTACATTCTGGCAGAACTGAGCCTCTGCAGAGTGAGCTCTCTATCAGCCACAGCAGGTGGAATTGGCATGACTTGCAGTGTTTTTGAGGTAATACTGAGGGTTTCTGTCTTGCAGTGCCTGATTGGAAGGCTGCAATACCTTCCAATTTCCCTGATGTGCTCAAGGTCTCTCCACTCCCTGTGCCACCAGCAAATAAAGCTTGCAACTGCAGTGCAGCTCTGCAGTCAGACCTCTTTGGGGAATTGCCCCACCATTAAGACCTCTGCAGTATATTTGAATTTTCCTTCTGTAATGAAAGGAAAGGTAAGAGTCTCCTTTAGCTAACTTGAAAGCAGTAGATGAAAACTGACTCACTTTTTCAAGACTGATAATTGTGACATTCTGCATAGAAAGCCCCACTTGCAAAGATGAATGTTGCATTAATTTTTAAGGATGTGAAAGCATACTGGACCATTACCTAGAACATTTGCTGCCTAGCCTATGCCCAAATACCATACAACAGTTGTATTATTTTATTCTGTTAAAATAGTCATCAAAAAGACTTAAAATGGTAAAACATCAAATTGCAGTTTTATGAGTGATTACTTTGAAGATATGACTAGTTTTCTCACTGAAAAAATACTGTGAACTCCCTCAAAAAAACCCTGAATAATATAAATTTCAATCTAAAATGCCACCTGAGAGATGGGGCAAATTCTGTTATTCATAAAGAGTGTTATGGCCTTGGAAATTAATTATCTCTAAACCTCATTTTTCTCTATTACAACTCAATACCCTGTTGGCAGGCAAACAACAACTGGTGGCTATATCTGACCATTGTATTAATGCAGTGATGTTTCCTCTCTTTCTTTAAAACAAGTTTCTCAGATAATGGAAATAACAAGAGGAAAGAAAACTTATTGTCTTCTCCCTTACTTGAGATCTTTTGTAGTCATTCATTCTAGTTTGTAAAGTTGGCTGGGAGCTGATTATCTTCCAGAGTTTATTGAGCATATCTGGTTTCTCAAACAATGATTTCCCCAAAGTTTGCCTGGGGTTTTCATATTTTCAGTTAATGTGTGTGTTCCCCCGGCGCAACATAACCAGTTTGGATGCATGTATCCAAACAGAGGGAAAGGCAAAGGCACCAGGCAAATAGATTAACCTCAACAGAGTCCAGAATGCTGACTACTATTGATACATGCAGAAGAAAAGATTGCTAAAAAATCTTAGGGCAGGCTTCACACTTTTTCCTTGGTAAAATTGTCATTTGAAACAAAGCTTTCATTTCTTTAATTTTGGTATTCAATTCTTCTCTAAAGTCCTAAAAATGGAGAACAACACATGATTTCCATAAGGACACTTAGAGTAGGGTGGAAATAGCACATTTCTAAAATGTGTATTTTATATGCTAAATGCCAGTGCATAAAGCACTTTGGGCTCATTTTATGCACTTGCATCTTGGGTGCTGCTGAGACCCACTTAGGTGTTAGCTTATTCTGTTAAATGTGGTGATCCCAAGAACATGAAGGCAAGCATCAAAAAAGAAAAAAACCCAAACCAACAAAGCATACCAAACCATCACAGAAATGATGTCTTTTATCTCCAGATTTGAAGAATACAGGTGGAACATATTGCATGTTGTAATCACAGCATCAAAGTTAGAAATGTCTCTGGGAAAGACCAGTTGAGGATGTAGTTTGTATATGCCAAAGTACAGTGCCTAAGTGCTATGCAGAAACTAATTTAAGAATGTTTTGTAAATCAGGAAAGATCACAAAAGTGACACCATCTAATCTGCCATCTGAGGTAATTAATTTTCAAGTGATCTACAGGATTCTCAGCACTGTGTAAACTATGTGCTGACAGACACCATGTTCCCTTAATATACTCTGTTTGAATAGTTGTGCCATTATATGTTAGCTTCTTTTGTACTTATTAGCAGGTAGAAAAAAATTTGCTAGACCTTCATAAGACTAGAATTTTAATTCTCATTATCCTTTCTGCAAATACAAGAATCCTGCCTGTGTAGGAGCAGAGAGTACAGCTGCATTGCAGGAAGAAATACCTTAAAAAGGTATAAATCTACTTCATCCAAGTCTACCCATGTTTTTCTGTCTTCCTGTTGCTTTCTGCATTTTAAATATATGTTATCCTTTTTCCAGAAGAATGTTCTGGTGGTATTCTGAAATCCTCTCTTATTGAAATAGAATCCTTGAAAGAAATCTTTGTTGTTGAAACATATTTTCTGGTTGGCTTACGATATAAATTTTTCTGACCTCTAGTATGAGCATTGCAAATTCTCCAAAATAGATTTTGCTACTGCAAAGTTGCTAAGCAACTAATCCTGTCTGATCTATTGTAGTTCAGATAAATGAAACAGACAGATAAAAGAGAGTTTATAAACCTAATGAGTTGTGAAAACAAACAAACCTAAACCATAAACAAATAGACATATTATGTATTTTATCACAAAATAAATAATTTTGCAGGAAAAAGAAAAGCCCACAAGAAAGTGTGTGATGTATGTGAAGACATTTTAAGCAAAAGGAAAAAAGGATCAGCATTGTCACTTCACAGGTCCAGACTGGTTGTCACCTCAGTCTACTCTTTTGCATCCTTAATGGTTACTTACTTTTGCTTTTTGTTGGGTATTTTTCTTTGCATGATATTAGTGATATTTAGGTATTTAAAAAGAAGCTCTTACTCATATTTCAGAAGAGCTGTCATGATTTTTAATTTTATTTTTTTGATTTAGCTCTAGATTCAGGGGAAAGCTGCTCTGTATCTCCATGCACTGCTTCCCACTATGCTTCCCATGGTCTTGTTGTTGAAGTCTGGTCTTCTGAGCTGTGTGGTTAAATCCAGAAGAAGAAGATGGATCCTTTTGTTGAAACTCAGACGAGGTATGGTTGTCCTTTGGCAGCCCATCATCATTACAGCCAAATAGTTTTCCTATTTGAAGCGAAATATGCATGGCCTTGGTCCACATGGGTGACTGTGAGAGGTTTCTTTCCCATCTTCTTTTGCCTCCCATGGGTCCGTATTATTGGATGGATAGAACTTTTGGCTTATATTTCTAGACCAGGACCCTGACAGCTTTAGCTGCTCCCACAGTTTTCTCTCCTGATTACATGCGCCTGGGATTTTGAGGCTCAAGTTTCTGTGAGTTATTGCAACCACTGTAAGGTTGTCCTTATCACAATAGCCCTTTGGATGCTTTCGCATCTGGAAGATGCTGTGGATTCTTCCTTTCCATGATCAGGATCTCAGTGCAAGATTATTGTCACGAATTTTAGTGCACATTCTTAAGGAAGAGCATGCCAATTTTATGACAGTAAATATGCAGTTTGATTTTAGCCTCTCAGGCTCTCACACTCACAAGTGCCAAGATATCTGTGTTCAGGGTACTGGTCTGGGTAGGGTACTTGTGAGAAGTGCAAGGATGAGGGATTCTATCTGCATCTTTTGGCTACCACTTGACTGGTAACAATCAAAGAGATTTTTGGACAGATCAAAAATGTCCTATAGACATTCCTATAGAATACATTCCTATGATGTATTCTATAGGAAGCATCAGCTACAATGAGGTAATGCTTTGACTCAGTTAATTTTTGCTTTGCTTTGCATAAATCTTGGGCCAGATTGCTGTCCATTAATTCTTCTCCCATGTTTGAAATGTATAAGACATATGTCTATAGCACTTTCCTGTTGGTCCAAACAGACAAAAAAGAGATAAAAGTCACATATCAGCCTTCTAACTATCCTGCCAATGTGAGGATTTCAGGATCTTCTTCTTCTGGGTCTGGCCTATGGGCTCACCTGGCCGGAACAGCATTCATACCAGCTCTTAATTATACAAATTTTAATAATTTCTGCACTGATTTATGAGCAGAGTCACAGCTCTCTCCTGATGGACTGTAAACCCAGGAGATGTCTTAGAGGTGAAATGATAGTAATTTGAAAACAGAAAAAAAATCTTCACAGTTACACCATGTAGTTGTGTGCTTATTTATATGCTGCAAATACAGCTCTGGAGGTCTTTAAAGTCATTATAAGAAGGACAGAAGGAAACCTGAAAGTGAAAATGGTGATTATAAGAAAAGTTAGTGAAACAGGAAAAAGCAGAATCCTCTTTTCCTGGTAAGAGGATAGTCCTTTTCAGGCCTGACTCAAAGCTAGGACTTTTTCACTGACTTCTTTGGGCCAAGCCTCTGTTTTATTTTAGTGTGAAAGCTCCTGGATGCAAAGGAAAGGCCAATATATAAGCAAAAATTAAATAGGCACCTCAAATCACATTCTTTTCTCATTATTATTCACTTGAGAAACAACTATTCCAGCCTTGTTAAGCTGTTTGACAGAGAAATCAGTCACTCCTCAGAAATAAAGGAATGGAAATGAGTTATTTCTATTTTCTCTTGGTGTTTATGCAAGTTTCCCCTTAAGCACTTAGCAGAATGAAAGCTTTTCATCTAATTCTTTAATTCTGTACACCTTTTCCCTGGGACCAAGAAAATTAAATAACAGAGGTATTTAATGGAAGGGAAAAAGGAATCACTGGAGATGAAACACACCAGGAGCAGGTAACTCTCAAAATTTACTGAATACATTCAGCATAATGATTAGACCTTTTAAATAACTATAATTGCATGTGAATGCCATTCATAGAAATTCCAGGTGCTCATATGGAAAGCAGATTTTTTTTTATCATATATGGAAGAAGCTAGCACTTCCCCTGATATTTTTTAAACAGGTTTTCTCTCAGCATGTCAGATTTTGTAATTTTAAGGAGATCTTGGGAGTTAAGAGCTTGGTTGAAATTCAGATATGCATGAAATTGTTATGTTTTGCAAATATTCTGCTATAACTTAAAGAAACATTTTAGTGCGTCAGGTATTCCACTTACCAAACACGTGTTACACTGTGAGTTCTCCTCCAGTGCTGACCTCTCTGGACTACTCAGTTTATCACTACTTTCAGAAAGGACAAGTCGCTCTTCATTCCTCTGACACCTCCAGACTTGATCTCATATAATGTTGTTCAAGGACCAGAGAGAGGAAACCGTCCTTATTGGGGAGACGTTTGTGTGAGGCTCTGCAGTGAGCAGAAGCAAGTGGTTGGGCTGGTAAGGGGGATTCTTACAACCTCTCTTGTTACGCCTGCAAAACTGTGTCACCACACTTCTTATCAGCAGTGCTCCTGAGAATTGTTCCTTCTGCACCAGAGAGATCATAGCCTGTTTGAAAAGTGATCTGTCGAAGCCAAATGAGCTGAAGATGTATGCCAATAGACCCTTGTTTTTTTCTCCCCTCATCTAGCTCTTGCTCCCTCTCTTTTCATGATATCTAACATATAGGTGTTAATTATTTTCTTGGTACCTTTTAGACCTAATTATTTATCTTCAGATAGTAGAAGGTGCTTAGTCTACCTCTGCAGTAAACAAACACATTATGTTTTCTGCCATCGTTCACACTAATAAGCTTCCTCTTCAAACAAATGTTTTACTTTGTAGGTTTGTATTTCCCAAGATCTTGCACAGCAAATGACAAACTAACAAGACTTGTTTGAAGAAGATTTACCAATACAAGCAAGTTTTTGTAGAGTCCTGATCATGATCTTGTGGCAAGCAAAAGATATGACTGACAAACTTTGGTACAGGACTACTGAGCATCTTGAGTAAGAGTTCTGCATTAGGTTTCTCACCACAGGGCAGCAATTGTACTCAACACTCAAAGTTTGCTTGAACAGCTAAATATTAGAAATTACCCAAAGACTGGGTAAAAAAGCATTTTCTTTCCTTTGTTGCATGCAGAGTATCTGGTCTGTTACTGTCTTTGTCTTTTGGTTTACAAAGCTGATTTTAGTCTTAAGGAAAAGTGTGTCTTGAATTTTAATTTCTCAGATCAGGGTAAAACTACCCTTAGGAAATGTGAACTGTCTTTTGGTGCAAATTATTTAGAGCAATTTTGTCTTGGCAGTAGAATATACTCTTGCAAATCCAAATGTGTGATTTTTTGCCTTGTGCAAAACTCCATTCCTGCTGCTTTCTGCAAAGAGGACATGTGCAGTAGGTGTTGTGAGACAATGGAACAGCAGACTTCAACTAAGTCTGCTGCTGTATTTTCAAAATCAGCTTTTGTGTAAATCAGTTAATACCCATGACTTGTGCATATGTCTGTCCAAAATCTTTGCAATGCTCTGCTACAGGGGATTAACAAAACTTGTTTTATGCCTATTGTAACCTGAAAGTTCACATGAGGCTAAAAAGTATGTAGTCCCCTAAAGCAGCACATTGGACAGAGATAATCAGAAGCTTCTCAAGTGCCATGCCTTGAATATGGAAAACGGACATTTTCTACATGATGGTGACATTCAGACCTTGAAGTTTTCTGGGGATAAAACAAATCAATCCTTCAATCTACCTTTCCATCATCATGCAGCTACATATGAGAACTGCACCTTTGTGTGAACCCAGTGCTCCTGAGTCACTGATTTGGGGTTAACTTAGAAGCTCCCCAACTAGCTGTCATGAGAAGGGACACAGTGGAGATGATGGAGCCTCTTGAAACCAGGCGAGAGACTTAACTTCTGGCCAACTTCACAAATAGGTGTTTGACTCTATGGGACAGGAACCCTTCTGGTGGTAACTTTGCTCTTGTCCAATTCACATGCTTAGAAGCAACACTCAATATTCCTGTGGGACAATCTGACCTTTCCTTCCAAAGACTACTTTAGGTGGTCCTGGTACATAATTAAAACACTTGTAAACAGGCATTTTAAGCTATTAATGCAGAAATCATCAGGCAAAGCAGTCTTTTGTATATCATTAAGCTATTTCAGACATTTTGTACCTGGTTTATAAAATATATAGTGATGGATTATTCTTGTGCTTGAGTGGTCACATAGGACTACAGCCATTTGGGCTATAAGGACTAAAAAGGGTAGAGGTATGAGTAGTCTTATTCCATCAAACTCAAGATGCTACTGCAAGGACTGTTGCAGCAGAGACAGCTGTCACCATCCAGAAAGCAAGATATGACCCTATTTTGAAGATCTGATTCCCAGTGTGAACATCACCTTGTGCCAAGATCTCAATAAATTTATTTTCCTTTTCTTGCTGGCTCTATGTGTGTGTCTGTGAAACAGCCCTTAAGTCTGTGTCTTCATTTTTTTTCCTTAGCCTGGTACTGGTCACTTCAGACATCATGGTTTTCATGACACAACAATGTGACAGCAGACACAAAGCTGACATAGTTCACCAAAGAAATTGCAGGCCTCCTGTTCTAGGGGACTGACTTCTCTGCCTGTCCTCCTGTCCTGGAGTTCTTAACTAAGAACTTTTTGTAGATGTTTTTTTTAGAGAAGGAAAAGCCAATAGCTTCTCCAAGAAGGAATATAATTTAATAAGAAGTGAGGAGGAGAAAAAGAGTCAGATTAAATTCTGCAGCCCTTTTACTGTTGTTAGGTTAGCCATCTTCTAAAGAGCTTCAATGCTTACAATGATCCCTGTCGTGGATAAAAACATACAGGAAAAATAAAAAAATTCAACAGCAAAACAAAACAAGTCCCAAGTGTTCAACCTATCCACAGTCGCTCCAAATCTCTGCACAGAGTCTGAGCAATTCCAGGTGAGATGGGCACCAGCTTCTTTCAGTTGACCACAGGAAAAATGGTGATGCAATTGGCTGAAGAATAGCCTGTGCAGAGTCTGGTTGTGCAGCAAGGACTGTGACAGGTGGTATCTTGGGACATATTGGTGTCAGGTCTCTCTGTATCAGCTCTGAAAGTTTCTTTAAAAGCTGCTCTTATCCTGCCTGGGCATGGGGGCTGACCTGAGCTCTAGTGAAATGTCAACAGTGTTGCCTTTCATGCAGCATCTTCAAATGGTGGATTTCACTTCTGGATAATGAAAATGTTTCTTGGTGCTTCCAAAAGAGCTGTAAAAGGAAGAGAAAGGAAAATAAAGTTTTAAAAAGAGAGCCAAATGTCTTTCATCACCTGCTTATATGTCTTAGCCTAAACTGTATCCCAGTAGCAGACAAGTTTAACTTTTTACAGAGTGTAGCCCATTGCTTGCCAGTTTGCCAATATTTTATTCAAAAATATGACCCTGCACATAAGGCATGGTGCTTCCAAGAGCACACTGGCGCAGGCAGAAGTCTCCATTTATTCAGCAAAGACACATAAACTGGTGCACAGACCAAGAGGAACATTTACAAGATTTTCTTAGTGAATTTCACCTCTTGAGCTGGGATGAGGTGATGTTGTGTTTAATCACCCTGGTGTCATTATGAAATGTTTGGAAGTTGTCTGCACCTGAAGACCTTCATGAATTTGTTCTGATTGTAAAGTACTTGTATGTCTAACCAGTGACAAACAGTAGCCTTATTTTGAATAGTGGTTTTCTGTTGATTTGAAAAATGAATTCACTCCACCCTTGGTGATAAAAGAACGTGATTAGGAGGTTCCAAAGCCGAACACTATACAGCACAGAGTGTCAGAATCATGTCTCTGATCTCATTTCAGCTGCCTCTTTATATCTTCTGATACTGTAATTATGTGCACAATTGTTTTTCTTCAAAGTGACCCATGATGGGCTGGTGCTTGGTTACATGAGCAGTTATCTGACATTTATTTTATCTTACTTCTTTATCATACACACTTCAAATCCTGCTGTGAAGATAGAATAATTAATTTCTTCACAGGTTTTTAAAAAGTGTCTGTCCCTGTGCTGTCTGGGTCCTTTAAACACAAGACATATATTTCTGTGAAGTAAAAGGAGTATTTTTACTTGTTTCACTGATGGAAGGATGATTTTAGCAGCAGTTAGAAAAATTATCTGATAATATGTTTGGTGTTACGAAGTGGTTCATTGTCATAAACCACAAGAAGATGTTAAAGGCCAGGTCTCTCTGCCTTCAGCTGCATTCTGAGGGCTCAGCTCTTCTATGTTCCCCCTTACTCATTGGCACTTGAACAAGGAAGAAAATAGTTGTCATAGCTGATAGATGTGTTCTTTGTTTAGCTATTAACATTGCTGATAGTTATTCTGCTTCATTTACACTATTTTCAGGATCTAAGTCCTGACAAAATTTGTTTCATTAAATGCAATTTCATTTTTCATTAAATGCAATTTTGAAAAGAACAGCAGAAGATGTACATACATCTGGTCAGAAATATTGACGTGTGAAAATACCAGAAGTTGTCTGGACAGAGTAGTAATCCTTTAGGAAGGCAATACTGACAGTAATATTTATTAAAAATTTTAATAGTAATAATAATAGTGAAAAGTAGTAATACTAGTGATAACAATAGTAACAGCCAGTATGACAGGTTCCATTTTGCC
>JAOXXN010000364.1:40888049-40901363 GCA_026770055.1 Myrmophylax atrothorax
TCTAAATCTGTCAGTAAGATAAGTTCAAAATAAACTTTCTGTATATCTCTAGAATTTCCCTGAAGTGTTAAAAAAATTCTTGCCAAAATCGCCCCCACAAAACATCTAAACAAAATATTTTGAATTTTTTCTCTGAAATCTGGAAATTACAGGCTATGATTTCAAGTTCTAGTTTAAACTAATGAAAATATTTACTTTTTAGGCTACGAAAGTTCTTAATATGTCTTTTATTAACTGATGGCTTTCAAACTTTATTTTTCATACAGAGTTTTTTATGTAGGTCAAAGGATCATCATGGACCCTTTCTGCCAACCCTGAAATCTCTGGTAGGATTCCAGTTTACTTTTATTTTCTACCTGCATCTTTTTCTGCAATCTGCCTTCCCAGAAGCACTTGTAACCATGAGGATATGACTGAGAAGAACAGTAAGTCTGATTTAATGCACTGGTTTGGGCTGCTTGCTTAGCTCAGTGTGGCTGGGTGCTTGTTCGTATTTCTCTCTGAGTGCAGGCTTTTTCAGTTATCAAAGCTCATTTTATGGCCTTCTGTTCCTGCTGCTTTCATCTCTATGGCACCCGAATGTTTTGTGAATTTAGTTCTACTTTCTACTGCTGCCTGCAGATTTGTCCAGAGGAGTACTGTGAAACAAAAGCTTGGATCACAGCATCTGAGAACTTGTTTGTAAGGACAATGCATTTTTATAAAATGTTTTACTACTAGCGAACATTTCATCATTACTTCTTTGTAGAATTATATTGAGACACAGTTGCTACTTCTCTGGTAGCCAACCTGTGCAATATAGAAGATCTTTTTAATTAAAAAGAGTGCACTGCTGCGTGGTAAATTGTGTAAGCATTTGTTACAAATAAAACCAGTTAATGGGCTGGACTGAGCCGATGCAAACTTAGAAAGTGTACGTATTTAGCAGTACGTACTTAGCTCAGTTAATCTAGTTGTTTATAAATCTAAACACTGTAATTTTCAGCACTGTTTGTTACCTTGCAGGGCAGTGGGCTCAGTCATCATTCCTGTATGATATTTCAGTATTTTAAGGCTTATCAAAAGCATTTGTCAAAGTGGCACTTGTTAAAGACAAGTTGAGCAATGCTACATTTTTATGTTAAAATGAATGGGGCTGGCACTTGGCAAAATCCATGCAAACAGCCAGAGCAAAGACAGCCTTGAATATTTGATTTGGAGGTGGTTTGCTCCTGTTAGGAATACAATGAACACAAAGGACTTCAGTTTCTATTTCCCTTGCAGTATGTCCTATCTTTCTTCTGGTATTTTGCACAAGAGGAAGGCATTTTCCCTGTCTGTATACAGGGAAAGAGAAGATGCTGAGACAGAAGACCATGCCAAAGCAAATCTAGGAAGGTCCATGGTCTGAGCTGCTGCCCCTTCCCTCCCCCTCATCACAGAAAGTCTTTGGTTGCAGAAGCTGCTTCTCAGTCAGCTCCACTCCCTTTGAATCCCACATTTTCTGGAAGCTGGAGCTCTTATTAGATGTCTGCAATATCTTTCTTGTGTATTCCTCTCAATGACAGGTCTGTAAATACAGCTTTATTTCTAAAGTGAACATAGTGCTGGTGAAATATGTCAACATGGCCTGTGGAGAAAATGAAGCTGCTCTGGTCAATTCCACCATTGGTGTAGCCCTGGGGGCATGGGTAGGGTGTCTGTCTTGCTCCAGAAGTTCTACCTTCCTTCATGCATTTGGGCACTACTGTTAAATGGAGTTTTTGACCATTTTTTGCATTTGTGTGTGGTGAGGCTCACCTGGCTTCCAATGTAGGGTTGCAGTGTTTACCTCTGTTTGAATGCCCTGGCCCACACATCCAGAATTTCAGACTGGAGCAGACACCAGTGTAAGACCCTCTGCCTCAAATTTCATGCTACTTCTGAAATTATCCACAACTGGAATTTATGAGGTTTTTGTCTACCTACCTGTTTTGTCTAACTATTCATCATGCCTGATCAGTTATTCAAAATGGCTTCAATTTGCCAGTGTAATATATTTCTACTTCTATTGCTTTTTATGCCTGTAGCACTCTTAATATTTTTCTAATGTTCCACCTGTGAATGAATATTGAGGGAGGAGAAATGTGTACAAGCTCTTGTAAGGTTATGAGTTCCCCTCTTTGCCTGAATCACATGGGCACTGCAACACACTCTGTTCGATGAGTGGGAGGTGGTGGGGAATGACAGTTTAGGTAATACCTAATTGCTTCATTTTGAATGAAACCTCATGGTAGCCCTAAGTAATCTGGCATTATATTCTCTGCAACAGGAAGAACACAGTTACCACCAAGATTAGAGTTTGAGAAGTGTTTGGACAATACTCTCTGGCATATGGGGATGGTCCTGTGCAGGGCCAGGAGCTGGACTTGGTGATCCTTGTGGGTTGCTTCCAACTCAGCATATTTTGTGATTCTGTGATTATGGAGCTATTTCCTCTTCCATCCTGAGTAATTGTTCCCACAGTGCCAATCAGGAAAATAGAAGTTATTTTGTTTGATTGCTTCCACAATTTTGGAAGTGGATTAAACAAGAAAAGTCCAGTTGGTGCTTTTTCTCTTTTGAGTATTTTTGCTAGCATTTTTCATGGTTCAGCAGCTATGCTCTTCATCACTGTCTATCTCACTGGTAACACCATTTAATGGAATTTGTGTAATCCTAGTCATGTTGTTTTTCCTCCAAATCCTTTTCTCCCTCATCTTGACAGTGAGTCTCTGATTTTCATCCGACTGTTGAAAATGGGAATACTCTTGTGTCTTGGTTTATGTTGGCATGGATTCTCATGCTGAAGCAAGTACCCACACAGGGCCATTATCTGTACTGAAGCAAAGGTGCCCCAACTGTGCTGTAGATGGGAAAGCAGTCTCTTCTGGACTTTCTCATGCAGAGCATATTCCAGAGCCCAGTTCTGCTGCAAGAAGGTTCTTGGATTACAATAACCACACCTGTTAAGGTGCTGTGGAAGAAAGTAAAATGCTTCTGGAGTACTGGAACATTTTTGATCATCCTAGCTGGATTTCTGCACCATGGGAACCTATGAAAAGGCCCCTGATTCTCAGCAGCTGGGCTTGAAAGTTAAGTTTTGATGAATACATTAAACTCTGAAGTAAAATAAAGTGACTCCCTAGTAAGGCAATGCCAAATTGTCCTACTTATCATTGGTCTGGAAGTTAGCAGAGACATTGCTCTTGGTACTGTAATGCATTCACATTTTCCCCCTTAAATGTGTTGTTATATTGCATGTTCAAATACACTTTAATTTGTTTGCTTTTGTTTTGTATTTAGATACTTGTATGATATTAAATCTAATAGATCCTTTTCATGTCAGTGACAGTATCTGCATTTAGGCAGAATATCTCTTGAAGGCAATTGTTTGGTGGAGAGATTGGAGATAGAGCACAGAAATAAATTGCAAATATCTTTGGGTTTGATTTTTTTTTCATCTAAAACCTGCATTTCATCTGAATGGAAATGCATAAAAATCCCATTAAAATTGGTTCCACTTCTTTGAAATGTGCTGTAAGACTGAT
This sequence comes from Myrmophylax atrothorax, assembly GCA_026770055.1. NCBI lineage: Eukaryota > Metazoa > Chordata > Aves > Passeriformes > Thamnophilidae > Myrmophylax > Myrmophylax atrothorax. The sequence goes on from JAOXXN010000364.1 coordinate 40,891,598, forward strand.
TCTGACAAAGTTGACTTTTTATATGCTCCTATCATGACTTACAAAAGGCAATGAAAGTAAATTCTCTTGTATAGTCACTATAAACCCTGGAATGAGATGAACATTACATTTGATACAGATACATTTAGTACTATGCCAGTAAAAAGAGACAAACTCTATAAAATACTCCTTTTACTTTCACTTGGTTGCTACCTTTTCAACTGCCTTGTAGGTACTTTTTGCTAATAACCTTTCTCAGGAAAAAGCTGAACTTTTAATAATTTGTCAGACTAACCCCAAACAAATGTTTTCCCCAATGATCTGAAAAAGGATTTATTTATTCAGGAGAAGAACCTACACCCTGCCAGCCTTCCTCTTTGCCATAAATTCATGAAGAAAAGGCTTCACAAATCTTTCAGGTGAGCTCCCATTACATGTCTGAAGAGGTCTGACAAGCTGCTCACACCAAGGTAATCCAATGCTCTCATGTTTAAAGAACTTGCTGTATCTGTCTTTGGACAGAACAAATAATTAAGAAGTAGTCCCATGTTCATCACATCATTACTGCTCCAATGTTTTTTTTCCTCCTAAACTGGTGCTCGAGTGAACCTGTAATCAAGAGTTTGTTGCATATAAACATGCTGAATCTCTCCTCTTCAGTTAGTTTTGAGTAGTTATAAGAACCCATAATGCCATGAACAAATACATCTCTGCTGAAGTGTTCTGAGAAACACACTGACACTGAGTCTAGATTTACCTTCTAAGATAAACACTGACATCCAAGTTTCCATATTGTAATAAACCCTAATGACTTAAAAGTTTTAGATCTCCAATACCATTAAAAGGTCTGCATCCTCTGATGAACAGAGTATCCAAAGGCAATGTTTGCCAAAGCACCTCAGTAATTTAGGATGCTGAGGCTGACTATTTTAAGATTTATCACAAAGTTAATTTGAATGATTTGTCCCAGGTGCTGTATATAGATTTTGTAGTAGTAATATGAAACAAATATATCAAAAATTTTATTTACTATTTGCTGCTTTATGGCTGTGCAGCTAGATTCACTCAAGGTTTGGGCAAAAGAGTTACAAGTAGAAAGCTATACACTGCCAAGATCTGTCTGTGTTTTCACAGGTGATACTGTGGAGGAAGCTGACCCAGCAGGGCTGCACTCCATTTTTGCATGAAAGTGTGCTCTTGAGGAAAAAAACATTCTACAAATCTTCCTTTTTCTGAAGAGGCCCAACAGAGAAGAAACTTTACCCATGGGAAGTTCTGACAAATGTAAGCTTCTTGTTGGGTCTTTAATAATTTCCATATTATGCATTCAGGCACTCCTGACTTCCTCTCTAAAGAGAAATCTGTTAGCTATTTTTGTGACTTAACAATTAAAAGGTTATTTCATATTAAAAATCTATTTTGTATTAAAGGTATTCTTATACATTCAGAAAATGCCCAGAAACCTTGCATATGGTTTCAAACACAAAAGAGAGCATTGCATTCACATGAATAATATTGTAGCTAGTGATGGTTTAAAACAATGAAAACAAAGTCACAAAATACTTTTAAAGTCAAGATGACTTGAATTTCACAGTATTATGTCCTTTCTTAATTTTTTGAAGGTTTTACAAAGTACTTTTTCTCCAAACCTGTTTTTTGTTACCAACTGCAATGAGATAAAGGCTATCAAAAGAACAGAATTTCCCTTTTCATTTTCATTCCCTTTTTTCCCTTTTGCCATTCTCTGTATTTTAAAATCTTTTCCAAATTTCAAAGTAACAGAAATACAGAAAGTGTTGGGGTTTTTTCCCTTCTTATTTTTCTTACCTTGTCAGTCTGTATTCATCCCTGTTACAAGATATTTCATAGCAATTCCAGGCTGCGAAACAAAAATAGGAAGGGGAAAATAAAATTTAAGATGAAAAGAATAAAAAGGTTTTTGTCTTTTTTTGCATATTTTGTATATTAAATTCACCCAACTTTTGATATCTGACTTTCAGCATTTTCAGTACCAATGAAAACCTGGAATATTAAAAGCAAAACTCAATAAAAGTCCTGAAAACATTTGATATGCTTCTACAAGGGCACTTTTGGTCTGGCAAATTGAGCCAGGGTTAAACATCTGGCTTACTTGAGTGCAAACACCCCCATAATGGTAAATCAGTTCTTGAGAGGAATATATTTAGCCCATGAATATGAGGTGGCAATCATATGTCCTCTGTTTGCTTCAACCTTTCCACAGGAGATATTAGTCTCATGCAAACTAATATCTTATTTTGGTTTCTATGGCAACTGGTTGTGAATGGCTGCAACAGTAGGTTTCGGGTCCAACCAGGTTTGTTCATCTTCCTGCATTTGTGCTGTCTGAGCAATCTTGTAATATTATATATTTTATAAATCAATGGGTTTTATTCTCAAAGAGCCAATATACTTAGAAAATTTCAGATTTTTAAAAATATCTCCCTCACTGATACCCTGTCCTTCTACTCTGTGGTATCTTGAGTACTTATCATAGCTTGAATAATCTGATTGAGAAGAATCAAAGTTTGGTTTTGGTTTCTTATCCCCCTCCCAATATTACTACTTACTTGTTGCCGCTTTACATGCAGCCAGGGCTTTTCTTGGAAAATTTAAAAACTGTATGTCAAGTCTTTTCAGCTTGGGAAAGATGTACTCTCTAGCCCAGCAAACAGGGTTGGGACCAGTAAAGGGAGGAGTGATACCAATGATACTCATTTATACTTTTTCTAGATTTGTTTGCCCAACTGGGCCACACACCAGCTTCCACCTAGTGAAGGTATCAGGAAGATGGGTAGTGGTGGGGAAGCTTAATGTAAAAGTGGAGTAGATGAAGCTGACAAAAACTTCTGTGTTTCAGAAGGATTTTAAAGTAATATCCTATGCTATAATTGTGCTTTAATCTAAAAAGACCTTTAAAAATGTTCATAAATCTTAAGACAAACTTCTTTCAGAGTGCTGTAAGGTCCAACTACAGAAGCTTCATGCGTGCATAGGTTACAGGGGAAATGCCAGCTGTTTTTCTGAGGCAGCTTTAGAGTTTGTCTGTATCACTGTGACAATGAGAACAGTGCCCAAGGGTCTGGTTTTGAGGTTTTGTCTCTTTTTATATGAGATCTGTATGAAACTTACATGATTCTATCATTCTATAATTCTAAGATGGGCTTGTGTAACTGTATCCTGATGTCATGGCCATCTCTAGGTTTCATCTTGTACACACAAGTTGGAATAGATTAGCTGGCCATATTGGTTTGAATTGTTGCCCTTTACAGTTCAGATGTACTCCCTAATCAATTCATATGACAGCCTGTGCCATCCAAGATGAATTCAGTCATCCTCTTATGTTGCATTTGCACAAACACAACATTGACTTGATGGCTCTTCAGTTCCACTCCTGGACCCAGATGGAATGAACCTCTTTGACCTCCTGGCACGTCAGCTGTTCAATGTCAGATACAGCTTTCTAGAGCTGAACGAAAAAAAAATACAGTTGACATTTTATTAACTTGAAGGATTATACTTTCAGCAACATTCCAGAAAATAGTTTATCTATGATGTATTACCTGTTACACACATATGTGAATTTCAATACTCATCAATTCATAAGAAGAAACAACTTCAGAGAAAACAGGGACAGCGTTTATCATGCTATGCTGTTCACCACTGGTAAGAAAACAGATGAGCATTCCCATTCTGTCACACCTATAATCTCTTTCTCACATTACAGTCTCTTCGTGGATAGCTCAACTCATTGCTTTTTCTCAAGCTTTTGTCCACACACAGAGGTAAAATTACTTAACACAGTGCTATTGAGGGTGCCAGTTAGGTTTTTTGGGTACTTCAGAGATCAATTCTGTTTTTCTTGTCCTCTGTCTTAAGTTTTGAGTGGAAACTTTCTTTTTCTGAGTGTCTATGCACTATGTGGCACAAAGTAGGTGAGGTGGTTTAGATAACTGCTGATATTAATCTCCTCTGCTGCAGTTTCCTTCTTCATGGTGCTGAGTGTGCTCTGTTCTCCCAGTGGGCAGTGGACACTGAGAGTTCTGAGCTGGGGACTGGCTCCCAGACAGTGTTTAGTGTTGGTGAACTGGCGAGCATCTGGAGCCCTGGTCCACTTGTTCTGCTATGAACAGAGATGCCAAATAAGCTAAAAGTAAATCATGACATACTAATTTTTTAGTATTTCATTTAGCTTTATGAACATGGGGGAAGGCAGAAAGGAAAGGAGGCAGGTTCATGTGCTTTTTTTTTTTTTTTCGGGATCTTCCAAGATAAAAAAAGGTAGTTGCTACTCCTCACAATATTTTCCGGTATGTTCCCAACACATTTCCTCACCCTTTTGTGATGAGTTTTTTCTGCATTGTGGAAACATAAACTGGAGGAGCTTGCCTGTATGTACAGATATGAGGGAAAATTCGGTGCCTCTCCTCCTCCCCTTCTCCCTTTCTCTGATGCAGAAGACAGAAAAAAAGCATTCAACAGAAGAAGCAAATGGCAGCAAAACCAGCATAGCAGGAGGGCTGGGAGTAGCAGCAGGTTGAGCAGGAGACAGGGCAGACACAGTATTCAGAGAACAGTTGCAGGAGGACATACAGCCTAGAGCAGCTCTGAAAGAACTATTTGCTTAAGATTTAACAAGTTAATCACTGCATGCTAATTATTGTTAATGAAAAGATTAAAAATAATGAAAACAATTTATCTCATTCCAAAGTAATTAGCCTTAATAACTTGTTTGTACAGCACATAGAAAGAGATTTTGATGGGATCCGCCCAACATCTGTATATGCATAGTGTATATAATAGCAAGAGGATCTTGTAAAATGTCTGACAGATGTCGGATCATCAGCCTTGCTGAGATTTCTATAGGGTTCCAGGGTTGTGAGCACCAATTTATTCTGATTTTCTGCCAAGTTTGCAGGTGCTCATGTTTCTGAAAATAAGGATCATCTCTGCATTCTCCCTTAGGTAAGTCTGCTGTATTAGTCCTGCTCTATATCTCAAGAAGCAGAAGAGATGTTAAAGGACCTCAACAGGATGATTAGGGAATTAGTTTTGGACTTGGGATCTTCCTTCCTGGCACCTGTGGCAAGATCTATGCAGGTTTCCCATTCTTCTTGGTTCACGTATATTACAAGTTTGAGTATTAACGCTCTTCTGATAATGCTGATAAGGATTGTTGTGTAGTGATTTAACTGGTATGCAATTCTGTTTCTTTACATACAATGAAAAGTGTGTAAAAAGCACTTGTTGCTTGTATTCAGTTATTACAGCAGTCAGTCAAATCACTGGTAATGCAAGCTGAGTGATATAAATGTGAATGAATGAATGAATGAATGAATGAATGAATGAATGAATGATAAAGGTATTGGGAAGATAATGAGCCTAGGTGCATGTCTCCTGTGGAAATTCCTGACTGAATAACTCTGGTTAAACTATCCATTTGTTGATGGCTCTGATTTGTGCGTTTGTTGCCATCTTGTCTAATGCTGTAGAATTGAGCAGTCTAAGTGATCTGAACTAGCACTACTGGCTCCTACCCTGACTATGTATCTACATTTAGCTCTTCCACTCATGAAAGGGGTACAGTCTTTTTCCAGCTGTCCTCTCTCCTTAAAATGCAAAAGCCTCCAATGACAACAGTATAAGGGACCTCTCCACAGAAAGCTGGGCACATGCTCTCCTGGTTTCTGCAGGCTACACTGAATGAGCTGCAGCAGCAGCATGTGATTAAGCTGGTGCAAGGCATAGTCTTTGTGGGGGAGGAGTCTCATCAGTGTTGCTCCCTTGAAAGGTGTTTTTGGGTGGAGATATTATCTGCTGCAGCTGGATAAGTGAGGTAAAATGCTCTTAAATAGTGGTGGTGGCAGTTAGGACTTGTAGGAATAAGCAGTATTAGGGCTGTGGTGATGCTGCTGCCACTGTCTCTGTGGTGCTGTGAGTATGCCTGGCTCAGATCCCCTGCTCAGTCTCTGCTGAGGTTCCTAGGTTTTATCTTCTTAGGCGCTGCTGCAGCTCAGGCCTTAGGTGGAGTTTTGGTGATTCTGATGTTCAAGAACTACAGCTATTTATTTCAGGAGTCTTACTTGTCTCTCCCTGGTTGGCTGGCTATTGCAGCTGCACTTATTTTGATGCCTACTGGAGTTTTGGCTGGTTCTATTTCTATTCAGAGCTCCCGCTGTCAGCAAGGGACTCTCATGTACTTGCTGCTGCTCCTTCTTTGCCTAGAAGTATCTTCAGCAGTTCTGGCATATGTTTACTCTATTATGATGACTTCTCAGCTGGAAAGTGCTATGGGTTACCTGGTCTATCAGCACAATGGGTCATGCTCCCAGTATCCTGGAAGCAGGGCTGTGGATGTGATGCAACGGAAGATGCAGTGTTGTGGGGTCCACAACTACACAGACTGGGTAAAGGCAACAACTACTTCTTGGCATCTTCCAGTGTGTGTACCTGAAAGCTGCTGTAAGGAGAAGTATTCTCACTGCAGGGGACACTTAGGCCAGCTGGAGCAGCTTTCTCAGGATGGCTGTCTAAAGAAGCTGGAAGACCAGTTGTGTTTTGTCATGCTGTATGTGTTTCGGTGTTGTACTGTGCTGAGCATCTTGGAGATGTTGGCTGGTGTCAGCAATGGCATCCTCATGGGGCATCAGACATTCCATGACTTCACAGTTCTGGACTCGTATACCTTCTCATAAGACTGTAGGCACTGGCTGCTTTGCTGAACTTGCTGTGTATTATCTTGGTTTTGTACTGCTTTGCAGTTGCTCTGGAAGACAAATTAAAAAAAAAGTTTGCAAGCAAATCAAATTAATTGATCACTGCTGGATTTTTTTTTCTTTAATGGCAGATATTAGATCAGTTCTCCCACAGTTCTTTTTCAAGAAGTGTCCTGTATTTGCAACAAACTTCCTTGCTGGGGATGGGTCTTTATCAGGTGCACACATGAAACCACCGTATGCAAGTGTGAGGAAAGCAGTAAGAAAAAGCATACCTTACTCAGGGCAATTTCTTGTGAGGTCATGACCTGAACTTTTGGATGGAATATTTTCTGTAGTAGAATCTTGGAAAATAATTAATGTGCAGATTTCTCTACCTTCAAACTTGTATATAATGCTTTTGTTTTTCTGTAAGAATCCTTTTGGATAAAATTTAATACAATTTTTTTTCTTTTCCTCCTTCAAATACTTGTTTTTTAAGAACTAACTTACTCTTCAGTGGAAATATATGTCAGTTTTTGAAGTGGCATGGGGGTACAATCTAAATAGGTTTGACACCAACAAAGCAACTAATAAGATGACATGCAGCAGGAGGTATAGCAATCTTGGGAGCTGCACAGGAACAATTCCCAAATTAAAGAAGAAAGTCTATCTCCATGTATTAATATTCATTAATTTATTAATTTATTTCATGGCAGAGCAAGGAATGAGTCAATTATTGTTGCTGGAAAAGTCACAGTGGATCACATATGTACTTGAAAGACAAGAACAATACATTGTTTTTTCTTAAGTCTTCCCTACTTACTACATCCTCTTCTTATCCATTTTCTGTCAGCCTCACTCCAGTCTTCATATGCTGAAAGGGACTAAGTTTGCATATGAACTACTCACATGCTTGTTTATGTAAGTGCTAGTGGTATTTAGAGAAGTGCTGGTAAAGGCTCTGCTCTACCTGCGCTGGACAGTAGAGTGGTACTTGTACATACGTGTCTGTTTGGGAACCGCACCAAGTCTCACTACTGACCTGAGAAGGGGAACTCCCACAGCTTTATCCTTTAATAAGTGTATGTAGGGAATCTCTGGGGCCTACAAGCACAGCATGTTAAGTTTTAGCAGACTGAAAACAAGGAAAGTGCCTGCGTCATAGACACTGCTGGACTGGGCAACCCTCTTAACACTTGAAGTAATATAGTCAGCTAAATCATTATTGCTCTAAGTTTTCTACAAAATTTCAGGTACCTTATGATAAATTTCAAACCCTAAGTTACCAGATACTGATTCTTCTTGAGGAAAAATAAAAAAAATCAGAGGATGTATGTCCGTTCTTTTGTGTTAATTATTTACTATGTGAAAATCAAACATGAAACATACTGCGGAGCTGCTTCATTAAAAAAACCAACCCACCACCAACAAAAAAACAATAGGAACATAAACATCCCAAAGAATTGTCAAAAAGCTTCCCCACTCCCCTAAACAATTAATATATTGATTTAGATAGAGGGGGAAAAATAGGGCATGTTCCAAAATAAATAACCAAAAATAGTTCTGTCTTTGAGTAGTGTAATAGAAGCAAACACTTCTTTCGTATTGCTTGACATGGCATGCATGTAGCAATGAATGAAGTCTATCTAGTTAACAACCACAATAGGTGTTTTGTGGTGCCCTGGCACATAAATGTTTTCTAATGCAAATTTATTGCTAGGATATTAGAAAGATGCAGTAAAAAACAAGTAACAGCAACTGGCCCAGGAAGAAAGGGTTTGTTGAAGCAGGAAAGGTGGAAGAGTGGAGTGAATATAGTACCTTTTTACTATCTCCCTTTATTGAGGGGAATATTTTCCTTCTCAGGTCTTACACCTTCGAACTTCTTTTGCAGTTTCTGAGCCAGAGTCTCTTAAAGTAGAATGCACATATTACTTTTCAGTTAGTGATAAAAATAATTTTAAGGTGATTAAAGAGAGTTACTTATGTGGATGTCCTCATCTACTCTTCAGTCTGCTAAAAGCCATGCTCCCTTTACTCTTAATGAACTATGAAAATGATAAGAAAAATATGCAGTTATTTTTTCTCCCTGCCTACTAGATGTATCTCTAGAAGAGCAAAGCTTAAACCTGGTAAGAAGGATGAGGATGCATGAAACAGACATACTACAACTACAAATGGTTGTTAGTAGAGATTTACAAGACAAAATAATAGGTTTATTACCCCCTTGGCATTTGGCACTTGGATTCTGAATAGTTACTTTTGGACAGGAATAACTTCTTTTGAAATAAAAATGGTAGTATTTCTAAGCAACTGCACTATTTCTGTGTTATAAGAGACATAAATCCTTGGGTACTATTGCAATCTATGCATTGCATGCTTCATTCTGAAAGGATCACCAGACGTTTTTTCATAATCTGAAAAAATGAGTAATTTTATAGGAAGGCAGCAGATGACTTACAGTCAACATTTGTGAAAACTGTGTTTCTTTGGATTTGTAGGAGAGAGACTGATGTCCAGTGCAAAGCTGGAAATATATTCTGTGATTGTACTTTTGCAGAGTTTATATATATATATACACACACACACACACATATATATATGTGTATGTAACCCATATATTTCATGAAAGAATTGGTGATTACACTTTGTGTGTCTTAGAAAACAAGTCAGAAAGGAAAAATTATTGCAGATAGGTAAAAATCATTATTGTAGCCATTTCACAACCGTCTTCTGGTCTTTCCTTCTCTCTTTTTTTTACCTAGAAGTCGGTCTTTTTTTTTTTCTTTTTCCCTTAGTATGAATGATGACTCAATTCTGAGTAGAATATAATCCAGATTCTGAATTATTAGTTGTTCTTCATCAAATCTATTGTCTTTTCAGTTGAAAATTAAAATCTGTCTCACAAAATGAAGTAGAAATATTTTGGCTCTACTAGAAAATTCTTGAAGACCCAATCCCTACCTACTTCAGATAGATATTGTCAAATCACTTAAAGTTAGTCTTTGATTGAAATTATGGCTTTCATAATCTGGTAAGTTTTTTGAGTGGTTGTTTTGTATGGTTCCTAC
>JAOXXN010000364.1:40901463-40912110 GCA_026770055.1 Myrmophylax atrothorax
CTCGCCTTCACACTTTTCTATCTCTCTCTCCTCTATTTCTTCCTCTCTCTCTCCCCATCCCTTCCCTGTACAATGAAGCAGGTGGTTGTAGTGTTATGCTATGTATTTTCTTGAAAAATTCAGCTTGCAGGACTGTGTTCCTTCCTACAGAGTGGAATTATTACACACTGAGTAAGAAAGAAGCTGAGAGAAGAAATGAAACCTAACTTTAAATCTCACAATATCATCCCAGAAGATGACAAAAAGCAGGCTAACTTTTGACCTAAGAAGTACAGAGAATGAGCTGAACTACTTATTCAATTATGTCAAATGATCAGCATTCATTTATTAAATGATGTGAAGTGAAATTAAATTAGAGCAAGTAAGTGATTACATTATGTAAAGTGATTTTTAAAACTGGGTAATATGATCACCCTTCATTTAATACATTAGGTTCAGAATATTGGATGTTGGTGCTGTTATTAAATTCATGCAAATTCTTATAATGATGGACTAGTTAAAACAGAATTTGCAAGTGAAGCCACTTCTTTCTGTATTTCTTTTTCATTATTGACTGTGCTGCTCTTTCTTTCAAAATGAGGGCTGACATTTCCCTATAACTCTCCAGAAATTATTTGTTCTATAGGTAAATTCTTGTAAGCCTTACTTTTAAACACCATTTATAAGGTGTCCAAAAGAAGGAGAAAAGGACCAAGAGTTAACCAGCTTGGTAGTGAGGAGGGCAGGGGAGAAAATGGGTACTAAAATTACAAGCTTATAGGAAAGATGCTAATGCATTTTGAAAATAAAATACTTTTACACCTTTCTACAAGACTGATTTTTATTTTGCAGAGAGATAGGATGAAACCATCACATTTGATGATTACACTGAGGGTTTTTTTGTAGTGGAGAAATGAGAAAATGTCATCCTGTTGTCCACACACAGAGGCTGAAATTGCATATTATTCTGTTAATCTGTTTTCTCATGATTATACTGGACTAAAGAAAAAAAATATTTTCATCATATCTCTTAAAAGGTCCCCTTTTGCTACTTAACCGTCCGTTCCTGTTGTAGAACCGTGTTGGAGGTAATAAGAAGTGTTAGAAATAGGATCCATTATTAAATAGGCTTCTTCTTTTTTTCACAGTACTTAGTGAAAAATACTTACCTAAGGACTCAAATATCAGTTTCTTGATGAAACTCAGTTACTTTATTGCCAGAACTTCTTAATGTCTTAAAGAATGTGTGCTTCCTGGATCAGCCAGATGCAAAATCCTTAGGAGTCTATAGAATTCTAAAAGAAATCTAATTGTGCAACTTTATGCTGATTACTTGCAGAGCTGTGGGGGAGAAAACAGCACTCCAAACTCTAGGTAGGACTTACTGTGCATGTGGCACAAAATACTATGCATATAGAAAAGGTAGCAGATTTTAGCATGGCTAGAAGAGTTATTTCAAGTACTTAGAGTATATTCCTTGGCTGACAAAAGTAAAAAAAAAAAATGGTTTTGTCTTGTTTTTTTGTGTTTTCCCTCAGCTCTGCATAGGATTTTCATGCAGGAGTAAGCTGGCATGTCTGTGTGAGACTACCTCTGTCATTTCACTTAAGGAGTTCATTTTCTTTCCAGGGCAGTTTGTTCCCCATGGAAAACAATGCAAGGGTTTGTTAAGGATGGCAAGGCCACACAAAGACAAAATAGGAAATTAAATAGTGTTGTGGGAGAACCAGTGACTGTTTGGCTCTAACTGAGGGGAAAATGGTGAGAGAAATGAGCAATGCAATACTGTGAATAAACTAGTGAAAAATATGCAAAGTAAAAAGTGGAAACCAGAAGAAGTATTTTTATCTCTGTGTCTCAGTGATTATGGTTTTGTAGTGCTGTTAATAATCAGAGGTTAAAAAAACCACAATAAAATTTTGAGATTGTAGAGCACTTTATTTACCCTCTTGCAATAGCAACTGCTGAAGTATCTAGCCAAAGGCTGCCTTTCTAATTTAGTCGGGTTTGAATTTATTAACTTCCCCAGAAAATTTTATTTTAAAGCTTTGAGATTATAAACTTGAACATTCTGTAAGAAAAAACTATATAAATAATATTTTACATATGGCAAGCTGTATTTTGTTTTTAGTCTTTTAGTTTGGAAAATGGATCAGCATATGTAGCAAATAATCTGTGAAGTGTGAAGTGTTTGTAAGTACCTTGTTTAATTTTGTATTAGGCCATAAGGGGAAAAAAATAAAAAGAAGAATATACAGTAGGCATGAAGAAATATTGAAACTAAAACTAGGTTTATACAGTGTATATGAACAATGACAATGAAATATGTAGGCTATTAAAGAAATACATTTTAAGTTTCAATATTTTGCTGCCTTGTTTTATGCAAATTTACAGCCATTGTTATTGCCTAATTAGATCAGAATAGACTTAGCAATTGATGACCTTAAATTAATACTATGTAGTCATTTCTATAAATTAATTTCATAGAGCATATTTGCAGTGCCTTATATAAACAGGGAAAAACCAGGATAGTAAAAGCACTGCCACTTTCTGAGCTAATAAAATCTTCAGTGGCAGCACATTCTTCTGAATGAAGGACACTGTCAGGATTCTCAGCTAAGGGAAGGAAAAAAACCCCCAAAATTAAAGACCCAGCTTCACCCCAAAATCAAACCAACCAACCAAACCCCACCTCCACCAACAACAGCAAAAAATATCAACAAACATCACCCCCCAAAAAACCCAACAATCAAGAAAACCCCCAAACCTCAAAAACTAGTAGAAGAGAAAGCCTGGGGGACCATTGCACAAGCAGTGGAAAAGCTTTTAAAGTGGGAGTAGATCAAGATGATACTCTTGCTCAGTCCACCCATGTAATGAGGGCCAAGGAAGCCCAGCCCTTGATGTCCCCACTTCTGCATAATTTTTCATTTTTTTTTGGTGTATGATGGCAGCTGGTGTATGCCCTTTGAGAGCTGTGTGTGAGTATGACAACATCTAGTATGAGGAGTGCCCCTTCCTTGCAGATGATGCACAGTCCTGACCCCTCAGGGCTTTCCATCATTCCCTGTGTTGAAAGGTTTTCCTGTTGCTGTTTACCTGAAAATTAATTGTTTAGCCATTGAAGAGGTCTGTTTGAATGTATATTAGGTTGCAAATGAACAGGAACTGTGCAGATAGGTTTAGGTAGAAGCAAACCCAGTCTCATTAATAAGAATAAATTCTTTAAAACTTTTCTGACTAAGCAAGACCATAAGGCTTTGTATTTTATTTAGGTGTGTCAAATACCTGAAGAAAATGTCTATGGGCAAAATACTCCCATGGTGGTAAAAGACAATGCTGAAAAGCTGCTGTGCCTTCACACTGCACCCATTTGGTACTGTGGTACTCTCTCCTTTAATGACATTAACATAAAATTGGTTTCAACTCTGAGTCCAGATATCAGGGGTCAGCATCTAGCTGTGACTTGCTGACCTTGCTGCACATCCTTCCAGACCAGCTGCTAGCTTTAGTAACAAGGCTCATGATGCCATGCAATATATGTCTAGCTGATCAGAGTGCAGCAAAATGAAGGGCACTCTTCTGCTTTGTTGTGTGCTTTACTCTGGGATAAGAAGAAAGGAATTTTGTATGTTTCTTCATTAAAACAGAGTTTTCATCCTGTATTAGTCAAAACTCTGGGGAAACAACCTTTTCCCACCCTTAATTAATCCAGAGAGTGAACAGGAGGTTGACTAGACAGATGGGACATAATTCGAGTCTGGAAAAATTGTCATCATCCCTCTTTAATTAGTGTTATAGGATGGCTCTCTTCAGATATAAGTAGATATGACAAAGATATGTTTCACATATTCAAGAGGGTAATTAAACTGCCACATGCTCAAACCAATATACATACAGATCTGATTAAAAAGCTGACTCTTTGAAAACAATGATGGATGAAGTTTTAATGCGCATGGGTATTAGAAAAGCAGTGAGAAGGGATTAGCTCTGAAATGAATTGCTGAAGTTCTTAGCTGTAAAGGGGGGAAAAAGGGAGAAATTTATTAAATTTAAGAAAGGGAAAAGCTATAAAGAGGAACTGAAGACACAGGAGGATGAATTCATACTATATGGTTTAAAATAATGCTTTAATTATAAAGACAGAGGAGAGCAGGCATGCTGTAACAGTCATCAAACCAAAACATATATCTCTGAATAGCTATGCATTAAGCACTGTGCAGGCTGCTTTTTCACCTTCAGACCATATGGTAGCTCCTCAAGAAAAGGTGGTAAGTTAGGAGTGTGTATTTCTGTAGATGAGTTTTAACATTTCCATAGAGGCAAGCCAAAAGGAAACCCAAAGTCTTCAGTTGCTCTAGAAGGGCAGAAAACTGTTTGGGTTTCTAGCTTTTGTTTCTGCCTTGCTGTTGACAGTATTTTTACCTAGCAGTAAACCCTTGATTAAATAATAAAACTGAGTATAAAATTTGCTGACTAAATTCTTGCTTTAGCCTGCTTTCTTTTGGGAAAGTTCTTGTGTACTCTTGGAAACACTACAAGAGTAGGTGTACAGGGGAAGAAGCCTGCTGAACTTCCCAAGGTAGTCTGCATTCCCAAGAGATACTTTGACCATCTGCAGGTCTATCAACTCCTATGAGTTGATAGGAGGCTTTCTGGATGCTGCTCCCTTCATGAGACAAACCTTGAAGATTTTTTGGCATTTGGTTTGTGTACTGTTACTGTGCTGGCAGACTGGCTGTTGTGACTCAAAATCACAGAATAAACTTTGCCTAATTTCACTGAGGTAACATGGAATCGGTGTGTTACTGCAACACTAAAAAAGTTGTGGGATGAGCTTGGTAGGCAAGAGAATTGAGGGAAGGGAGGACTTAAATATACTTATGGTTTCCTGTCAAAATATTGAATAAATCTATTTGCATGTGAGAAAGTAAAAAAAAGAAAACAACTCACCAAATCCCAGTTTTGTTGCTTAGGGAAGATTGGCATGCCAAGTTTGGGCCCAATCATACAGTTCTCCATTTTTACTGTCTCTACTAAAAAAGACATTGTATCAAAATAAAAAGCTTATATGAAAAGTGATGATGCAGTTGCTTTATCTGTGAGATGTAAAAGAAGGCAAAGCAAATGGTAACATTTTTGCACTTCTGCAGATGATTCCTCATACAGCTCTCTTGGTGGTTTCAACTTCAAATCTTATTTTTTCTACTATTATGAATCTTGTTTCATCATGCCACTGCAGCAGATAATTTCATTTTTTTTAGGTGAATACCACTCACCAGCAAATAAATATTGTTTCCTGACACATATTTAGCTTTATAGTTGACTTTGTGTCTATGTGCCTGGCAGAGGGCTTCAGCTAATGGGCAACTCTGACAGTGCAGAATGAGTAGATGTTGGGGTTTTTTCAATATTATAGCAGTTTCCAGATTTATTCATTTATTTGTTTGGTTTTCTTTTTTTATTTTTTTCTGAATTGGTTATACAGTTACATTCTGATGGCACAAGTGGCCTGACACTTAACATATCTGAACGAAATGGAAATCAGCTTCCATTAAAGTTGGAGCAAGAGTTAAATAACTAAAGTAATATAGAAAATCCATGAAACCTGCTTCAAACTGAAATTTCAGCTTCAGACATTCAGCTGGCAGATTGCCCTTTTATTTATTTCCTGCCACTTTCATTATGATTTATTCTTCTCTGTGTAAATAATCCCTGTACTGTACCCAGGGAGGCATTTCATTTTTGCAAGATAGAAATCATTCATTTCCTGCCAATGGAATCTCATAAAATAATATATTGACAATTACAGCCAGCTGAGCTGGTGATTATGAGATTAATTATTGTTGTGAGTGATGGTGTTTAGCTGCTTTATGTTTCCAGCTCTGTTATGTTGGGCATTTTCTAAGGATAGAAGGCATCTGTGCAAAGAGCGCTGCAATGGCTGTTGGACATGGGGTCAGGTCTGTGCTAAGGACTCATAGCTCTCCCCCAAATGGGCCAGGGCATGATGTCTTAGCTCTGGGATTTTCAGCTGATGGTTTCCTGACAGCTGACAGCTTCCTGACAGCTGACATTTGTGAAAATGGCTCTAGCACGATTTGGGTCAAATGCTGTCTTTGAAAAGCAATCTCCGTGTTTTATATGCAGCTGGGAGGCTATTTTGACTTTTATTCACAGTAGGTTATTCTGGGAATCCCACAGGTAGCAGTTACAGATTTTCCCTCACTCAGCCTAGTCAGCAGACTGACTTGGAGGCAATGTGCCTCCAGTGGTCAGTTACATCACGTACTCTGTGCACCACCAGACTATGTGGGCCCAGAGATGCATTATGATGATTTCTTTCTTTTGTGCCCCTTGTCACTGTCCTTGGGATGGATAATTTCCCAGAGTTGCAGAATGAAATAAATATGTACAGAAAACATCACACGATGTCCCAATGAAAAATCCAAGGACATTTCATGTTCTAGGTCACCTCCAAGAAAATTACATTGTTATTGCAGCATACAGTGATTGCCCAATGATAATATAATGATAATATATCCTTGAATGGAAAGGAAGTGTTTCAGGAAACTTATATATATATGTGTGTGTGTGTGTATATATGTATGTATATATATATACACAGACATATATATGTGTGTACACACACATGTATAATATAGAATATATATGGAATACTTTGTCAAAGATTTGTACCTTTAATTGTATTTTACTTCCATGGATAGCAGACCTTTAAAGTGGTCTAAATGTCAGAGTTTTTGCCATTTCTTTTCTTTAATCTATATAATGCTTTTCCTTAATCTATATAATTGCCAACTAGAACATTATGTTACACTTTGTTAAGGCTGGCATTTGATTTATCAAAAGCTAATTATGATGAGATTGTAGTGGGGAACAAAAGATCATGATCTATGGGGAGGATGACAGAGAGCTCATATAGCAAGACTCGTATTTGCAAATGGAGTCAGGAACTCTAACTTGGTAGCTGTTTTTTTATTGGCTCAAACAGATATGCATGAAGTGTCTGGTATTTTAAACAGGCAATGCAAGAGATAGGGAATATTGTTAATGTTAAGGAAATGCAAATTAACAATGAAGGCAGGAGAAAGTATCATCCCCTCCTCCCCTGATGCCCTTTTTAAGACTGCAGTTGAGAAGCCTAGGCTAATAGGTTGCTGTTGGCAGCATTTATGCAGAGATCTGAAGGTCTCTTAGGGGATGACCAACTTTCTTTAATTTTTGGAGTGCTTGAATGCTGTAGAAAGCCGTTCAAATCATTGGTTATCACAATGACAGGTGGTGTTTTACATATGAACTCTACCTAAGGTTCCATGCTACACTATGTAAAGTGATTCAAGTACACTGTGAGGAAACTGATGGAGTTCAGCCTCTATAACTAGTCCACATCAGCTGTTTTGCTTTTGAGCACTGCTGTTGTCAGGTAATTCTTTGCACAGTATTTAAGAATTCATGCAAATGCAGGTCAGATTTGTTGGTGTTTTTTTTTTTTTTATTTAAATATGCTTTCCTTACAGTTGAAACATTTTCAAAACTGAAATCTGGCCTATTGAAGAAAAGTAAAGAAGTGGTTTCAGGTATTGCACCTGACCTTAGCTTTCTCAGTAACTAGTTTGTTTGTTTGTTTGTTGTTCTATGGATTTTCAGTCAGATCATTCCCTGTTCTGAAAAATATTTTCCCATTTCCACTGACAGGTGAAAATTTCATACAAGCTGTAGAAGAATGACAACCATGTCCCAGTTACTCAAAGGATCTTTCAGTGTGTATGATTCAGCCCTTTCAAACTCTCATTGTAATTCCTGAGTTGGTATTGGGGTGCATAAGCCTGTTGCTTGGATTGTAGGATGAGGCCCTATGGAGCTGTGCTGTAGTGTGGTAATGCTGCACGTGTATGAGCAAATTTGATCCTGTCTTGCCAAGTGAATAAATAAAAAGAAGCAAAATACATTCCCTCACTTTGCTATGAGCTTAAACACTGCTTTATCTGGAGACAACGCACAGGCAGGGATGAAGTTTTTATTTAATTTCTCCATCTGAAAGGTGTTTTGCCCTAAGGAAATAATCTTCCTGATACTTCTCCTCTTTAGTTTCCACACTTTAAAGGTACAGTTCATTTTTCTGTGCAAATATTGTGTAAGCCAGAAATAGCCTTATTTGACTGAAAATTGTATTTTCAAAGTTTCACCAGTTATGGCAGAACAGTTTTGAAGGAAGGGCAGGAAAGTAATTTACCTTTGTAATGTTTAACCTTATTCCAGAACATCACAGAAAAGTGGGTTACAGTTTCTCTTCCTACCTCATGCCATATTTAATCAGGATTAGACAACATTCCAAACTGAAATAAAATACACTTGTTCTGTGAATACTCAGTGTTTCCGTTTTAGTCTTTCTGATCACCAAATCGTATAGCAATAATTTGCCTCTGTTAATTTCCAGTGGATGTCTTTCTCATCTGAAATTGCATGTTTCTTTGAACAAACACTAGTAAAGGAATCTTTTCTCATCTGGAAACATTTCAGAAGAGAACATTAAAATGTGGCAGATTTTGGTTATGACTGAGCTGGTCTGTGTTCAGTGGAAATATACAAATATCAAACGCTTGCTCTGAAATGCTCATGATTTAGCATTGGCTAGGCTGGAGAGAGGGAATGGTTTGGGAGGTACAGGAGGTAAAGAAATTGCACCAAATGCCTTTGGTAGCTGTTCAATGATCTGCTCTCTCCTCTGTGCTACCCACCATATTTATGGTCTGCTAAGGATGAAATAGGAGGCCAACTTTGTAGCTTCCAAATAGATGATGTATTTACAGGTAGGAGGCGAAATGTGATATACTTCAATATTTTATCTGAAGCCATGAAATGGAATATCTTGTCATCATATTCATAATCTCATTCTTTGGGAAGAAGAGTAATTTCAAAAAGAAAGAGAAGTATTTAGTTGCATTCTAGCCTTTTCTTACAAAGTGCTTGGTTTAAATATCATATTGGGTTAAATGTGAATAAAGGAACTTTCTGAAGCTGAATAGCACTTGTCAGTGATTTACAAGTGATGAAGTCTTTTTGAGTTGATTAATGATTATTTTATTTTTTTCAGTTGACAGAACCCTGTTATTAACAGATGCTATTGTGAACTGTAAACATTTCAGCCAAAAGAGGGGTATTTATTAATTTAAGAATTACTTCCCTCCTCTGGTAAATTGAGAGCAATAGTACTGCATGATGGACTTGGCCAATGTATTTACGTACTCTAGCTGAACTGTTTTCAAGATACCTAAGATTTGGTGGTCATGGGAGAGCATATGTGACCTACAGCACTCAGCTGCAAAGAGACAGTGTGGTAGAGGAAAAAAAAGGTGCCATGAGGGAAGAGTTCCTTCCCTGTCCCTCCCCCCCCAATTTATAACTTGGATTTTATACATTTCCCTGATGAAAGAGAAAACAGTATTAGAAAGATGCTGTAACTCTTGATGATATCACCAAATCTTATGTCTGCTTAATACCATGGAAACCAGAACTGTCACATCAGCAAACAGCAGAGCTTCAGAAGAAGCCAGTATACACAAAATAATATATGGCTTTTTACTGATTTGTTGATTTTGACATAAAAACATTTTACGGATAATTAGACCTTAAAACATATAGTCATTAGAAAGAATAGAAATAATAATAATGTAATTTAAATCTTTAATGATAAACTACTTATTTTGCAAATTAAGTTTCTAGAAATAGAAGAGCTTTTTTTCAGGAGCCAGTCAGTGGTGTGGCAGAACTAATCCTGTGCAGATTGTGTGGCTGTCCAAACATAGCAAAATGTTCTTCAGCTGAATGACAGCTGTACATTTTCAATGTGTGAAGGATACTGAAAAGGCTGGGATGAAACTGTCAGTGGCTATGGCATATTGTCTTTGGGGGAACATTAAGGAAGGTCCCACACCTCCACGAGGGCACCTATAGGACAGTGTGGAGGGATGTCTAATAGTTTGTATGTGTTTCACAGCATTTTGTAAGTGGCTAGGGCTGCTGGTATTGGTTCTGAATATATAGTTTGCTGGTTGCTGGCTAGATGTATGTTGTTAATAAATAGGTGCTTCAATCCTGATTTAACTCTGTTAATGAAGTTTAAGCTTTGTGAGCTGAACAGTTTTCTTCTGTAATATGTGTGTTTATGATTGTATGCATGTGTGTGTGTATAATTTCTGAATTTATTTGTGATTTACATCATCCAATCAGAAAAAGTCTATGCTTATTTCCTAACTTTGCAAGCCTACTGTCTTTTATGTAAAGATTCTTGTTTCTAAAGGAGTTATCAGTGTTCTTCTGTTTCTTCAAATACCAACCCACCTGTTTAACTATGTCTTTCTAATAGCTGAATGGCTGGAATTAAACATGCAGAAGGCTGATAATAAAGATGTTTAGAGAGAAAATTTATTTATTCAGCATCTTAATATTTCTATGCGTTAAATTCAACTTTCTGTTAGCCTTGGTAGATGTTTCTCACCTTGTAAACTTACATAGTTTGTCCTGTAAATTTGGAAAGGATACCTCTGTGTAAGGAGAGAAGAGATCATAGAATCATAGAATTGATTGGGTTGGAAAAGACCTCTGAGATCATCAAGTCCAACCCTTGGTCCAACTCTAGTCCATTTA
>JAOXXN010000364.1:40913481-40932390 GCA_026770055.1 Myrmophylax atrothorax
TGCCATGAACAAAGTCCCTAGATTTCAGTGTGTGTGAAAGAAATTACTGAAAGCTTCACAGCAAATACATGGGGAATTTGATTTGGATTCTCAGGCAATTCACCCAGTCTGTACGTATATGTCTTATTAGTCAAAACAAATTTAAAACTCTTGGTACAAACTCTTGGTTTATCTTGCATCCTGCATTAAAAGGGTCCAGGGTATGTGTCTGTCACATACTATTTGCAAGGCATCTTGTCCTTTACTGGCCCCTCATAGCCTTTATGCATAGCAGAACTAAGTTTACAGCACAACATATTTTCCTCCCAGGGTAGCAGCTTTTGTCTTGATGAGTTTGAAATACTTTGGCGAACCGTATAAGTCTTTGTTGCCTTTACACAGGCTTGCACATAGATTACTATCCTGGTTGTTCTTGTAAATGCACTACAGACTTTTAACATGTATTGACATGAAAAGTAACCAGTGGGACATGCTAGACTGCAACTTACCTTCAGACAAAAAAAAATTAGAGCAGTAGGGCTGTAATGTGGTAGTGTTTGGATCAATGACTGCTGTATGCCTGCTGTGCTCTGAAGAAAAGGGTACCTGTTGCAGAGCTGCATGCAACAGCACCAGCACTGGACTCCATCCATCCTGGGCTTTACCCACCCCAGGGGAATCTAATAGGTCTTTTAATTATGTACTGTGTTGGCCTAGTCAGATTCTAAACCTCAGTTTACAACTCCAAAGTATCTATTTGTCTGAACCAGACCCTTACAGAGTTACTTTTTCTTATGTGGTGGCTATGAAAGCTGATGGCAGTGCTTGTGACCTTACAGAGCAATTGACATGTAAGGGACTTAATTAACTCAGAAACTTGCAACCTTGAGCCATCAGCGGTCCCCAGTTAGGTCTCCAGCCTGTGACTTCCTGTTTAAGCTTTGGTGTCCCATGAGTTTGGTACTCTTGTTACAGCTCCTATATTTCACTTTGAAAAAATACCTTCACTGTGGAAACAGTCTCTTGATATAAGGCTGAGCTGAGGACTTCTGTTTCTTCTCATTTCTTTCCCTCATCTAAACCTTTCTGTTGTGCTTTTTTAATTGGAGAATGATACACATGCAGTGTGAATGGTTGGTTGGCTAAGTCTGTTGAGGTAATTGCCACAAAGTCAAAGGAACCTATGGAAGTTTATCTTTCTATGCCTATGTGATGAGGCCTCAGGACTTTTCTGTTCATTAAGTAACATGATTTCCATTGGAAGACTCAGAAAAACTCAAGTTCCTACTGTCAAAACTTAGCAAATCCTTTTTACAGCCTTCAAACCACTAATGAAAAAAACCCAAACCCAAACCCACCCAAAAGCACAAAGGTCGCCCCCAAATATTTTTCCAAATAAGTGTCTCACTAAATCCCAAGGGTTTTTTTAGATGTCTAGATTGCAAAATGTAGGATCTTTGAAATTTTTTTGCCTGCTTCTCCAGCCCAAAAGCCACTACTTGTGCTTCTGGACTATTACTCACACAGAAAATCCTACCCATTTTGGGCCTGTCAAAATCATATTTTCTTATAGATAGCTACCACATTATTCTTTCACCTTTTTGATAATATCTTTACTTGTCAAGGACAGGGAATATAAATTTAAGGCAAAATCCTCAGTCCATTTACTGAATTCCATTTTTCTCCCAGCATGACACTTATTTGTAAATATAGTCAAATCCTCAATGAACTTGTTTCATAACTTACCACATTTAACTGAGGTTTTTTGAGAGAAGAGTTGCTCTGTTGGAATAGAGTTGGCTCAATTTGGTGAATGTGCATTGGAAATGAGCCAGAGAAGTTACATAACCTTCATGGTATTTAAAGAGTAAGTGTTCTTACCTTGATTCATGAAGGGAATCCTGCAATTAGCAAGTGGAGCACTTGTTAATTAAATAAACATTAAATGCTGCAGTATATGACTTCATCAATATTCTTTGACCATTAGTGGGGATAGGGGAGGGAAGGCAATTTAATGATAATCAGAGTTAGTAGCACATTTGTATCACAGGTGGTTGCAAATATAGATGACTGAATTATTCGTTGCAGACAACACTCACCAAGGAGTTATCTCCTTATTCTCTGCTCCTAGTGATGCATAAGCTTTGCTCACATGAACAGTGTCTGTTAAGTCTCATTAAATCCATAAGGAAAGGGCAGTAATTTCTGCAAATATGTTTTACAATTGCTATGTATTTGCCATTTAGCAGAGGTTAATTTATGGGCAACTCGCAATCTATTTACTTTGACTGTCTCCCATTTAACATGCAATGGGTGTATTTGGTCATCTTTAAGTGATGAGACTAGAATTTTTTGGAGACAAATGAATTTGTTTCAAAACTTACATTTTGTAAAACATACATTTTTTTATTGTAAAACTGACAAGTGACAAAAAAGTTAAATTATAAAATATAAGTCAAATTCAATAGCTGTTCTGTCAACAAAATTTGTTCCCCTTCTGGAGTGTTTGAACTCATATATAATAAACCTGAGTAAATGGAAATGAAAGTCAACAAGCAAAAGTGAGATTTGTCATGTTTTGACAGTTTTAATTCTGTAGGCCTAGATGAAAACAGCCATTCTACAGATGAGATATGATTGCAGTCAGTTAGTATAGAGAATGGAGATGATCAAATTACGTTTTATGGAATGATGGTTTTGTCAAAGGTACCTCTTTGAAATAAGAATCAGAGCCATAGCCTGTGTAGTCCAACAATGTGGCTTCAAAAAGGAACAAAACAGCAAATTTCCCATGTCTGTTCACTTGGCATTTGGTGTTGAAGCAAAAAATCAAATCCAATGACAGAAAGCCACTGAATTAAACATTCGTTTTTAAAGCAGGTGGCTGGAGGGATATGGGGTGTAATTCACCTCACACACCCGCTCTTGCTACAACTTTTTGAGGTATATATACATAGTAACTTTCAAAAGATCCTTGCCCAAAGATGCATCCTACCCCAATGCATCATGAGTGTTCTCATATTTCTTCTTGCTGTTCTTTCATAGAGCAAGATTGTCATCTAGCATCCTTTTTCTGGTAGGAAAGTGTGGGGAAGGGACATTGGAGGGTCTTTATCCATCTTCCCTGTCACAAAGCCTTCCTCACATTGGCAGGTTTCTGGGCATTTGTGATTCATTTTTACTGACCTTTAATCTCTCATCTGATTGTTCTAGTTCCTACTAAGACACACTTGCTGTTGGTTAATGTAAATCTAGATTGTTCTCTATTTAAAAAATTCTCTATTGAACTTACCTCTTAGCAAAAACAATCTCTATTGACTAGGTTCTGTGGAGTGTATAAGCTTCTTAAGTTAATTTCCTTCAGGTGCACCACTCCAGTATGCTTCAATGCGCTCAACTTTTCTATCTTCATTTTGTGATATTAGAAAAACAACTAAAATAGATGAGTCCAAGCTTTAGTTCATTAAAATACAACTCTTTACAAGGGTCAGAGCCCACTAAATTCCTAAGATACCTGAGATAAAGGCATACCTTTCTTTCAGTGTCTACTGCTGTTTCATTAAGAATATTGTGGAATAGATCTCTATCTGGCTTTTTTTTTTTTGAGTATCCATTTATGGGAAAGTTAATGAAATTGTCTAAACCTGTTTTTGAACCTTCAAATACTGACTCCATCTACAAATGTCTTGTGGTGCTGCACTTGAAAGTTCTGCAGTGCTCTGTAGCAAGTAGCATTTTTGAGTATTTAAAAGAGTCTTCTGCTATTTTCATTGAATATATTGCTCTTTCCTTTTTTGTTGTTGTTTTGTTTTGTTTCTTTGGTTTTAGTTTATTTTTTTTTTCAGGTGAGGCAAGGGGAATACAGTCAACTATGGTTCCTCAATTTATTCTCACATTCCTCTTTTGGGAAGCTTATTGACATCTGTATCAGACTTCTTTTTAAAGCAAATGACGTCATCCTTCTCAGGTGTTCATTTTAAGACAGCTGTTTCATTCTCTTGACACTATACAAGCACAATACTCAATATGTGACAATACCAAATATGGGTGTATAGTAATAAAATTATAATCCCTGTCTTGTTCTCAGGACGTGCTTTCTCAATGTCCATTTTTTATTTTTTTTTTGGCTGCCACTGCACATCCCATCTAGGAATGTGAAAAACTTGCAAAAATAACCTCAACATCTATTCCAAAATGTGGTGCCTTATATTAGGGTTGCATTGTTCCTCTTGCAGACCTTTTCCTTCTTTGTTGGTTCAAAAGGGTTGATTATCTACTATTTCTTGTGATACTGCACCTTCACAAAAAAATAAAGTTATTGAATAGCTAGTTTAGAATAAGAAAAGAAATGTTATTTTACATCACGCCATGTTGCAAGTTTAATTTCTAGTGGTTTGAGAGGTCCAAAGAGAAGAGGCTGGAAGACAGATACACTGGTAGCTTTTAAGCATTATAAGGCAGTTGTAAAGTGCAACTCAGCAAACTGTGAAGCTCTGTTATCCAAAATCTGAGAGGTTATCTTGAGACAAGTAGCTCTCCATTTGTTCTGATTTCCTCCAAGCAAGTGATGCTGCTGGTCTCATCTGTAAATTTATGTGTTAAATAATCCATAAAGGTCTGAAGCAACTACTGAGGTGTTGAATATAAGCATCTTGACCACTTGTAGTTAAAATCATGAAAGTAGTGTCCTGTTTTTTGGCCAGGACAGGGCTAATTTTTTCCATTGTAGCTGTGAGGGGGCAGAGCCTGGAGCCTAGTGAGCACATTTAGGATGTTATTCTGTACTACCTCACTTCACTGCCAGGGCTTCTCCATTTAGAGAAGAAGGTGGGCATGGCTTGCAGTCAGGGTAGGGGTTGGGTAAAGGGAAAGTATGATGGGTGGAGGCTCTGCCTGACATGGTGGTTTGTTGTCTCGGGATTGGTGAATATTTTTGAATATAAACCACCCTCTCTTTTGTACACAGCATTGTTGCTGTTACTATTTTTATCTCATTTCTAGTAAATTGTTCTTATCTCAGCATGTAATCTCTGTCCTTTGTCTCTCTCACCAGGAAGGAACTTATGGTTTTTTCTTAGTGGGAGTAGTAAATTTGGGAATACCATTCCTAAATATATCTCTCTATATAGATATATTTATATATAAAGGGGTGTATATATATATATATAAAGGTGTATATATAGACCTAGAGGTATAAAAAAGTTATTGAATATTATAACATTAAAGTCAGAAATTACTAGAGTGAGCACAGTTGCTATAAACACAGATTTTCACTATGTTTTTGCCTTCCTATTTCTTAAAGTAGTCTGGGATAGGAGACTTGCTAATGTACCCTGCACATGAGTATGTCAGAATTGTAATACTTAGCCTATGACTTTAAAGCATACTCAGGCTGGAAGGTTCATGCACAGCTAATTTTTAATGAAATTTAAATGAATAAAATACTTAAGATAACTTAGATTAGTTAACTTTTTAAGGTTTGAAAGGATTTGCTGGTAAGAAAAATGAGCTGAATTTAATTTCTATCATTCTTTAACTAAGCTTATATATATATTGCTTTTCACCAACATCTTTTTTTAATATACATCATTGTTCCCCTTCTTCAGTAAAAGTCGGCCATACCATTTTGCTAGTAGAGGCTCAGTTTAAACAAAGATAACTAAATGAATGACTTAAAAAAGGAACCCAGAGAAATTTTTTGTTCCATTCTGAGAACTTCATGTTTTGGGGATGTACTGCTCATTTAGATAATGTTTATTTGCTTTACATCATTTGGTGGAGAGAATGAAAGAAATAGTTCTGGAAGAACATATAATTTCTCTGTATTTCGAAATGGTTTATTGACCATAATATAATATCTATAATTCTATAATATCTAGAAATATTATCCATTGAGGAGAAAGTGGCAGTTCATGAATTTGAAACAGTAATAATTTATCAGAAATTATTGTTTTTACATAATCACAGAATATTCTGAGTTGCAAGAAACTCACAAAGATCATTAAATTCCAACTCCTGGCCCTTCACAGGACATCAAAATCACATCATGTGCCTGAGAATGTTATGCAAACAGACTGAGGCAAATTTTATGAGGTTTAAATGTAAGTCTGTGCATCTCTGCAGGCTTGGGGCAGAGGGGTTCAGTAAAAAAGGACCCTGAGATGTTGAGGTGCTGGAACATGTTCAAAGAAGAGCACTAGTGATGGTGAAGGGTCTGGATCACAGATTTTATAAGGAAGTGCTGGGGGAACTGGAGTTGTTTATCCTGTAGAAAATGAGCCTGTCAGGCGACCTTGCCACTCTCTACAACTGCCTCAAAGGAGGTTCTGTCAAGGTGGATGTCAGTCTCTTCTCTCAGGCAACAGGTGAGAGGACAAGAAGGAAATGGCCTTAAGTTGCACCAAGGAAGGTTTAGATTCAATACTAGTACACATTTCTTCACTGAAAATATGGTCAAGCACTGGAACAGACTGCCCTGGGAAGTGGTTGAGTCACCATACCTGAAGATATTTGAAAGATGTGTAGATGTCACACTTAGGGACATGCTTTAGTGGTGGACTTGGAAGTGCTGGATTAGTGCTTGGACTTGATGGTCTTAAGGGCCTTTTCTAACCTACACAAAACCTTTTCTAACAACACAAAATCTCATTTGGACTTAAACGCACAATCCCTCATCTATGTTACTACCACCTTATTAAGTGGTCTTTTTACAGATTCTGTAACTGCAGTAACAGGGCTCATTTTTTAATCAACTCAAACGCTTTTATAGAGCTTGAATATTGCCCAGCTTCCCACTGTTCTCTGAAGAATTATGATATTTCACTGAATAAATTAATCTTAGCATGTATATCATGTGCTCCATTAATATTTTTTTCTGTTGAAAGGATATCAAGTCTTGATCATGAAGCACTAATTCATAGCTGTAATCCAGTTAGCTTCCCAACATTGCACATACTGCTCTTTTTTCATCTAATTTATTTTTTTAGGTAGTGTCTGAAAAAGTCTGCCAGCCTTACTACTTAAGGAAACTTTATATGCCATTTCTTATCAAAGCTAAATCAGATCCTAATCTGTAGAGATATTTTCATGAGCTTGGATTGTTACTTGTCCTTTATTATTATTATTATTGGTTTGATAGAAAGTGGTCTTTGAAAAAAGTTGAAACCCAAATATGTATGTGTATGTGATAGGGCATTATTTCTTCCTTCATTTGGGATGACATAATGCCTCAAATCAAAACCTAGCAAAGCAGATATACTTACATCATATCTTCCAGAATCGAGAGGATACTATGTGAAATGTTTCAGAAGACAATGAGAATTACTTTTTTAGTTATTGCAGATGTTTTTAAAAACTTAAGATTTTAAAAGTATGCCTATCTGCATAATTAAAAGTTTCATTCCTTTAGTCCTGTACAGATGTTCCTTATTGCTGAGTGTATCATTTTTTATTAAGAAAGTGCATAGCAATGAATGCAATGAATTCTACACTCGCTACTCCTTCAACAGAAGTGAATGAAGGCATTTTAATTCTAGTATGCACCACAGATAGTCACTTTTTTTGCTTATTCAAAGAATCTTCATCTTGCCAAAACTGTTGGTGGACAGCCTTGTTTTCTTGGTTAATCTTTTCTGAGTAAAAGCAGGAAACTTCCATGAATCTTGCTCTTGACTTTTCTAATTTAGTCCTCAGATTAGATCCCTGAACGTACTTAGGGACTTTGCACAAGTCTAGGTCAGTAATCCCCAGAGTCACTTAGAATTTCTGCAGTGACGTCAGAGGAACAGGGTGGGGATGACAGCAGTCTCCTCTGGATAAAGCAAAAAAAAGATTTGGGGATGGGACTTCTTTCTCACCTTTGTCTTCCTCTCTCACTTCCTATACTGTACCTCTGCTTGAGAACATAAGCTAAATGACCCAATTCTTTCCTTTCCCAAATCATTTTAATTTATATGAAGAATTCTCAAAGAATTGATTTAGAAATGCCTGACTAAACAGAAAACCCCTGCAATATTTAGCTAATTCAGAGCTTGCATCTGTATTAGCTGGTCTGAGTAACTCACTAAAGCATGTTCACCAAAGGCACAACTTTACCATATTTTATCTGCAGTTTGCTGGATCTTTGGAACTTAATTGATGTGCTCAGGAAGTGTACCTTATATTGTTTCTTAGAGACGAAGTTATCCCAGATGATTTTTTATTTTTGGTATTGTTGTTTTCCAACTGGCATCAATTGCTAGTCTAATGCATTTTGTCTTATAATGTAGAACTGGCAGAGTCTCTGCTTTCAGGCAAAATGTTGTCCACAATAAGAAACACACATGGGAGACACTGCATTTTTAGATCTGTAGTGATCTGTGAGCTTGAAGTTTGTTTGAACAACACTTTTGTTTAGCTGGGCTAAGCAGAAAATTGTATGAATGTATTACATAAATAAGCTGTTTCTTAATTGTGCAGAGGAAATACCAGATTAATGACTTTATTGTATTAATAAAAATTTTACATCAGGAGATTATTTTTACGTGTTATCTCACTATGGGTAAATTTATCACTTTTGGGGGAAGAGCTGCAGAGTCAGAAGAAAATAGAACAAAATTGGTTTAATAATAGAAATATTTCATATATAAGTATTTGTCTTTGGAATAGTAAGTGCTCCTAACTTATTCTGGTTTTGTTGTTTCTTTGTGTCATAGAATTGCTGCCTCTGACATAAGTGTGCCCCACTTGCTGGCAAATCTGTGCAATGTTTTTCTCAGTTAGGCTCCCAGTGAAGTTGTACAATGCTAAAATGTTTCTCAAAAGTAAGTCATCCAGAAACTGAAAATGCAAATTTTCACATAGTGGGGAATGTTAAATTATGTTGATAAAATACACAGTTTCAGTTTAAGAGGTGTACAGAAGGTAATAGCTACCTTTCAAAAGGCATTTTATATTTGTTTTTTTTTTTTAATCGTTACAAATGCAAAATTGTATTGTAAAGAAGTCCTGAATTAAGAATAGTCTTTCCCTCTTCCATCTGCAGATTTTTGCCAAAATTTTGGAGTGTATAGAGGTAGCAGGGTAACTCTGGAACTGCCATTTTTTCTTTTTGAACAGAATATTCAGTAATGAAAACAGACTACTGAATTAGTGTTGCATGGTCCAGGTACATAGTGATAATTTATTTGGTCTTTTTTTGTTTCTTTTCTCCCCTCCTCACACAAGCTGTTGCACTTTGAGCTCATTGCTCAGCTACCCACTCCAAATGGTGAAAGACTAATTTCTCATCCCTTTCTTCTGGCAGAACTGTAACACAATTACCATCTTCCATATCATATTTCTCTTTTCCAGGCCAAATAAAGCTGATTCTTTAACATTTCCCCACAGTTCAAGACCCTTGTCCTAATTTATTTGCTGGATTTTCTCTCTCTTTTAAGCACAGGGCCAAAACCTGACAGCATCTCATCCAGTGCTTTGACACTGCTGTATATGGCTTAAATGGTTATCTCCCATGGCTTCCTGAAACTATAGCTGGTGATACACTTTCTTGACTGAGATCTTCCTTGCTTGAAGCAGCATCACTAAGTTAAAATCAGTTTGTCTGATAGTATATGCTGGAATGGCTTTTTTCACAGCATAGTTTTGCCAACACTTATCCCTTTTATATCTACATATTTGGGTTCTTTTTACATTTGGTACTTTCTACTTGACATATGGGGGGTTTTATGTATGTTTTTTTATGTGTGCTTTAGCTCTAAAACTCATAAAGCTTCCTAAAGTTGCACCATTTAATGTGTTGCATCCCTCAAATCAAACAAAAAGATTGATTATGTCTAAGAAAGACTGATGGGATGCCACTTGTATATCCTTTCAATGTGACAGAAAACTTCTGATAATCATGCTTGGGGAACTTAACTGTTTGTGAAGTTATCCCCAGTTTCTCAATTTTCCATGATAGAATTAAGAGATTGACCTCATACATGGGCATGAAACCAGTTTACAATGACCAGGGTTTAACATCTGCCGCAATTCCATATATTTCTATTGACCTGTCCTCTATTAACTCCACTATTCTCAAGGAATGTGAATATTCTTATACCAAGAAAATACTTCACTTGTTTTTTTTTAAACTCAATTGGACTTTGCTCAGTAGTCCTTCCTTGTGCTCCTATCTCTGTGTTAAAAGCAACTGTGTAATTATGCCTGTTTTCAAAACTTCAGTCATAAGGCTTTTAATACTTCATAACTTTCTCTTTTCATGCTTATTTGCTCTCTTGCTCCATAATCAATGAGCCTATATTTTCCATTTACTCTTTTCTGATTCTGTAAATGCAGTGTTATATTTTTGTTCTTATGCTTAGTTTCTTTGGCCAGTTTTAACTCATATTGTGCCTCCATCTATATAGTTACATGTCTTCCCCTGCTATTTTTTGTTACACTTTGATTCTCAGAGTTAGATGTCATTTAAAATGTGGTTGTAGCTGTATTTTGCCATTTCTTGCTTTTTCACTTTTTTAAGAGAGACCTTCTTGTCATGATTTTCTTGGAATATCCTTTAAAATCTGACAGTTCTGATGAATGTTTTTAGCTTTTACATTATCTACTCAAGATACAGTGCCTATTCATAAGATTATTTTTTATCTCTATCCTAAATTTGAATTATTTTTCTGGGGCCAAATTATGAAAGTAAGAATATTTTTATAGTAAGATAACAACAAAACTAACTCATATATTAAAACCATTCATTAACTCTTCTTTATTTAAAGCTGTTTGTAACTTATTTAGAAAAAACTGGCTCTATCTATCATTTTCAATGACACTGAAGTAAGACACCCTCTTCACAGGTCAATCAGAGTGCATGAAGTGGACTTAAAAGTGTCCACTAATTAGAAATGTTTGGAAAAAAAAGCCTTGAGACTTGTTAGTCGGGATGACAAGCTTGGTTTGTTTAGTTTTTGGTAAAGGGAATTCTCTTGTCCACAATCCATTGAGTAGCCTGGTCTAGTGAAAGGTGTCCCTACCAATGACAGGGGGTTTGAAACCAGATGATATTAACTGTTCCTTCCAATGCAAACCATTCTGTGATTCTGACTCTATGTTGCATGTAACTACAGATTACCATTACATGAAATACACCTAAGGGATCAAATAGGGCAGCTGATGTTAATTATAATCACAAGAACACCACTGAGATGATTTTACATATTTCATTCATCAGTGTAATGTGATAAAGTCACCATTTATAATATCACATAAGTCAATAATATCCTCTTTGTCCAGTGATACTGACATATGCTTCATTCATTTTAGGGGTTGCAGAGAAGTTTTATTTAAAAGGAAATAAAGAATTCACACCTAGAATTCTCTAGGCAGCAAGATCTAATGGTTTTTCTTTAGATATTGCAGCTGGGCTTTCTTTGAACTCAGATGAGGATTAAAGATTTATAGAGCTAACCAAACCAAGTACTGTGAACTACACTTGCATACTACAGCCCCCTCCATGTATAAGCTCAACCATGGACAAAACACTGAACTTTGAATTCTCTACTGGGTGTGACTGATCTTCAAACACCTTTCCTTTGTAAAGGCTGGCTCCAAACTCACTAAAGTCTGCAAGAGTTTTCCCATCAGTTCTTAAGTCCTTGTGTTAGGAATAAAAGTTAAGCCTATCCTTTTGAAAAACTATACTTACAAGTATGTATTAAAGCATCTTGTCACTTCAAAAAGCTCTCAGAGAGCAACTGCTCTCTTACTTTTGAGCCACTTGTTTAGGTATGGGCAGAACCTGTAGGTGTGCCAGTTTTTCTTTTGCCTGAATAGTTGTGTTCTTGAGGATGAAATGTCATAAGGTAAAGGATGATTTGACTTTGTAATTTCCAAGTCTTCTAAAAGGAGTATTTTTCAGGTTTTTTAGTTTTGTTCAGATTATTTCTGCCATTGCAATTTTCTGCTTTCTCTCTAAGTTAATTTTTTTTCCCTTTTCAATATGGTTTTGCAATTGTTGCATGTCTTTTTATTTTCCTTTTTTAACCTTCAGTTGGTTTTGAGGTGTGATTTCACAGCAAACCTATTTCCTAACTTGTTTGTCTGTGGATAAGAAGTGTTTATCCTATATCTTGTATAAGTGTCTTGTTTCCGCTCATGTTTTCATGAACCTGGAATAAAATTATTTATAAAAATAGAATACAAAGCTATTCCCATGCAACTCAGATGAACCAGAGTTTACACCTGTGCATGGAGCAGGTGCATCTATTGCATTGCATGCATCGACACTAATCAGAAAAGACGACCATGGCACAAACAACATATTAATTTAATTCTCAGATCAATATGTGTGACAGAGTGTGTGTTGAAATGCTGTAACCAGAGACTGGATAAATCAGGAGTGAAACAATTTTGACCAATGACTGTGTTGCTGAGATTAATTCATTTAACAGCTAGGGATCATTTGAGGAAGATGTTGCTGTTCTTTGCATTACTGGAAAACTGCAAGTTTTTATCAAAAAAAAAAAAGAAAAGAAAATTCAGCTGGAAATTTGCTTTAAGTTATCTAAGATTTGATGTGGTGTGTTTTTTGATTAATGACCACTATTTCCTGATGGGCAGACCCATGAGAAAAGGTGAAAAAAGGAACCCTGAAATGGGAGTAGAATGAGTGGAATCTGTTCTTTGTGGCTAGGATAACAGTGGGCTGCACTGGGGCAATGGTGATGGCTGTGAGCAGTGGGGGAAAAGTACAGAGCAGGAGTAATGTAAAATGCTGGGAAGAGGCCCTGAGCTATCAAGGATTGCATGGAGGCCCAAAACACCATGGCACATGAAGGATGAGTGAGTCTGGGGCTACACGTGCTATGCGGAATATAGCCTTTCTGAAGGCACGAACATGGCAATATCAAATACCTTCTAAGCTGTGTCTTAACACCAGCAGTTCAGAAAACCAGTGACCTGTAGAGGAGCTACCAGACAGCTAAACGTATGTGCTGTTCCTTCCTGGGGTTTATGATGATTGATTGTAGTCTGTGGCCAGTGTCAGTACACAAGTATCGCTTTTACGTTTCTACATGCTCTGTCACTGTAGAAATAGATGTAATTTTTAAAGTTCCTACTGAATCAAGCTAAGGCCTAGAGTCCCTAAAGATTCATAGCTTGTTAATGGGAATTTCTGGGTTATCCAGATGCTTCTGCAGCACAAATAATAAGAGGACATATTTGCCTTGTAGCAGCTAAGCATAAAATTTAGCTGTATGTAATTTCTGATCTTTGAAGGACCTGAGGGTGAAGCCCTGAAGGCTTACCTTTAGGTAGTGTGATTTTCTACCAGAGTACATGTAAGCAGAACATCTTTTGAAACAAGAGATTTTCAAATATTTAACACGGTTAGTCTTCACTTTGGCTGCTGTAAACGGTGGAGTTGACATATAACGAAAACCTCCAATTTTTAAATATGTGTCAATAGTAGTCAATCATAAGGAAAAAATACGTCTCATAAAGGAAGTGAGCTTGAGAATAGTTGTGTCAAAACCAAATCCTTGTTGAATGCTATAAGAACGAACAATTTCCTGCTGAACTTGTTAGCAGTGTTATTGAAGCAGGGACTATGGAACATTTATTTGCAAAAATGAGAAGTCAGAATCTTAATCTGAGTTTCATGGATCATTCCTTCCTACTAGCCAGATTTGAATTGGGTGCATCTCAGTAAATTCTGGGTCTGAGTTCTACTACCTGTCTCTTGTACATTTCTAGAAATGCAAAGGTACTAGGTATTGAAGTATAGTACTTCCTAAGAAATCCACAGTTTTCAAATTCAGGATTATTTGATGTATTTGAAATGTCCCATCTTTTCAGTGTGGATTTATTGTTGTTGTTGTTTTGAACTGTGTTTTCTTGCCAAACATGTTTAAACCAATAGGAAGTAAGAGAAGAATTGTGGAAAGATAATGTATTTCCATCACACTTTACCAGCATTTGAAATGGTTATTATACTTGAACACTATACTTACAATAAATGTATAACAGAAGCAGACTTGAACTTCTGTCCAAGTGGTCCACTGTGTCATTCAGGAGAGAGTATGTGTTTATCAGTGGGAAGTAGCAGACACACAGCAGGTGCCCACATTCAAGAGCAAAGATAACAGTTAAAAAATTAAGTCTGGAAAATGCAGAAATAGCAGGGGATCATATCAAATTATGCATTATATGTGCAGTCCTTTTTCATATATCTACTTTGCACTTGTTGACATGCTGTCTTGCTCTTCCAATGGAGGTAGCTCCTAGAGATATCTTAGAAAGACCAGGATCATAAGTGACTTCTATATAAACAAACAAACAAACAAACAACAAAATAGAACCCTCCGCCCAAACCACCAAACTAACCAACTAAATAAAAACCCACACCACCAAACCAAACTAAAACCAAATGAAAGCCTCTTCTGCAAAAGGTTAGTTAGTGTTTTGTTCTGAAATTCTGTAAAGCTACAGATCCATTTGTTTGATCTGTTCTGGCTTCACCTTTTCCAGTGAAAGTGGGAAGCTCACATCTGAAATTTGTAGCAGAGCATTAGCAAGCTGAAATAATGAAGGTAAATTTTGTCCTGGAGACTAAGGATACATTAGAAAGCTGAAAATGACAACATCCTGGCATGCAGAAAGTATATAATGATCCCAATTTCTTTCTGAAAATGTGGGTAATGACAATCTCAGACAGGACAACTTTAACAGCAACACTGAAATTCAGGTTTTCCTATGAGAGCTTCTTACTTGCAGAGGTTATGATGAATGAACACTGTTTGGTTTATGACACTAGAAATGTCTCAAGTATCTTTCTAATTGTTCTTGATAGAAGTTTAATGGTGTGAAGTCCAAGGGAAATATTTTCTAGTCATAAAACACTGAAGGCAGAGAACATATAAACATTTGGTCTCAAGAAGCAGAAAGGCACTTCTATCAAGTGCTTTCATTTTCTTATTGTGAACTGGTAAGGAAGTATTCTCATGTTTACTGTGCAGCATTAGTAGTGCCTAACTTCACAGCTTCTACTGCACATAAAAGAATTTCAATATTAAGTAGTTTGCACACATATGGCAGCAGCAAAGAAGTGACTAAAAATATGAAAGTTCAGAGGAGACCGAACTGAGTAACATAGAATACAGACTAGTGTGAACTTCATATGGGTAAGCTGTGTAACACCTATGAGCATCAGTGAATTAACATTTCTCATCCCAGCTATTTTTTAATAGAAAAAGGCAATGTCCCAGAGAAGTGTAATGCAAAAATCTCTACAAGCTACAAGCTACACAAAACTATACAAACTTTCCTGCACACTCTGCTTTTTTTTTTTTTTAAACAATATGAGCAGCTCAATTCAAATTTGAGTACAGATTCTTTCAATTTGATATGCTTTTAACATCACAATAGAACTTTTGAGGGTGGTAAGATTCTCATTTAATTGCTCTAGAAAAAGCCAAATAAAATATAGGCACTTTTTTTGCTTAGGTACAAACCAAAGTTAGGATATACAGATTTGGAATTGACTATGTCACTCTTTCATAATTCCTTTATTCATTTTTATTATTTTTTTCTTTGTACTTAGCCTGAAAGGACAACTTGAATTAAGTGAAATCTATATTCAAGTCTGCATCTGAAAATAAGCTTCTCCTTCCTTTCTCCTTCAAGCTGTTATGGTAATTTACAGTTGGTCAAAGAGGTAAGTAGGCACAGTGAAAGAACTTTTTTCCACACTATATTTGTGTATATCAGAATAAGACAGTTCCTCTCTCCATCACCTTCTTACCTCAAACCAATTTTATAAATGCTCTGTAGTAGCGATTTTAGCTGAGGTTAGAATCTTCTGATTCAAACAACAGATTCCTAGTTCTCCATTTCTTAATGAGCAGAGCAGTTAATCAGATACTAACGGGAGTAGGAATGACCATTCCCACAGACTCCATAACTTTTAGCATATATTTTAATGTTAAAGATCCAATGAAGAAACATTTTATAACAGTGAGAGAATTTCCACCTGCTTGTATTAAATTTTATTCTTCCATGATGACAGGTCCTTCAGGTTAAAGGGAAGCTCTTCCTGTACTAGAAAAGGAACAGCCCTCAGAGGCAAAAAAAAGATTGCTTTGTAGCCCGGCTGCCTACCCAAGAGGATTAAATCGCTGCACATATTGGCAGATACTAAAGGGTTTGGGTGAACTAAAAGCTGTTTGAAATGAATCTTCTATGTGAACTGCTATGCTTTCGCATTCCTGTATTCACAAATACTTTCAATCATCTAACACATTTCTAATTATCAGAGCTTGCATGCAATTATCTGTGAATCAAATCCTGTATCTGATTTAATCCTTATGCAGTGTCTGAGTTTTAATACAGACAGGAAAGGCATCTTAGAAATAATTTCTCTGCAGAGTAGAAAATGATTTTCAGTAACTCAGCTCACCAAATGAGACTATGATGGTAGGACAGAAATATGAATATAGAAGAAACAGCTGCAACTCCATGAAAACCCATGGTAGAGTATTTCTGGTCAAATTTGGCAATAGACTTGTATTTCTTTGTCTTTGGATAAGTTGGGACAATTGACCTTGCAGAGACATTTGTAGAAAGATAAATAGTATATGCAGGTTACAGAATGGCACAGCTTTGCTAGAAATAGTCCTTTGAAGGACTGAAAAAAAAGGAGTGTGAAAGTCAAGGTTATTAACTAGGCTCAAATTATAAAGAAATTTTTCTTTAATGCTGCTGCACATTGTTGTTTGACTTACTTTTAGCTTTCCCAATATTTGAGTTTCACATCCTCCTGAGGACAAAAAATATCCTATTCCTTGTAATTTGTATTAGACATTTCTGAAAATTCCCTCCTTCCAATTCAGTCTTATGCTCATGATAGTGTTTTAAAAATGTGTTACTTTTTTTTTTGGTCTCCCTCCCTCCCCCATCTTAAGGATGGCTTAAAATAAATCACCTCTTTGAATGTGGCATTTGATACACATTCCTTTATTGCATGGTCCATGACAATATCTCTGTCCCATGTTTTTGCTACCTTTCTTTCTAAATAGGTTTGATTACGTAAACTGTATTGGTTAGGTGTCTTGATATTTTATGAATTTGTTGCCTATAGTGGTAGATACTCTTTCACAGACTGAGACAAAAAAACAAAGGCTGGGATAGAAATACAGAGTTCAAGAATTTTTTAAGGAAGTCTTTCAGAATTTAAGTCTGAATGGTGCTACCAGATCGGATAATTCTGCTGTCTGCTCAGTGTATTGTTTTTATTTATATTTACAGCCCTTTTCTTTTATGATTTTTTTTCTTGTGGGTATAATACATAGTTACCAGTGAGATTTATTCAGACTCTATGCTATTTCCATTTCACAATATTTCATTAAACTTTATTTGTGTGCCATTAAACTCACATACTCTCTGCTCCTGCGCTGTAGTTATCTTGTCATCATAAATCCTCTGTTAATAGGATTTTTTTTCTGCACTAACAATAAAAAGCAATGGAAAAATGAAAATTTTGTAACAAATTAATGTAAATTGCAGAAACTGAACCACAAGGCTGGAAAAACGAGATAAGTATTTTTCTTCACTTTCATAGGAATATAGTACCAATTTATGAGCTATCACTTTAAATAATGTAATTGGATTGGTTGAATCTGGACAATAAGTTTGAAATGTTGCCTCTGAGGGGACATCTATTTTTTTTATTATTCTAACCATGTTTCAAACTTTGTCATAGTAATGGTCGAGGGGTTGGTTTGCAAGGAATTAGCCTCAACTACTTCTTAAATTTAATCAAGGCTATTAAAATGGATGTTAATAACTGTAGATACAAAAATTAGACCTTCCTTTGGATGCTTCTAGTTCATACCAGGCTGCACTTATCTATCATAATTTTGATTTCATGTATTTGTTACTCAGAAAAAAAAAGACTAGTTTTTGTTTAAGATGTATACCAGAAGAGATTTAAAACTGCTACATCACCACTGCCTCTTCCTTTCAGCAAGCCAGGACCATTTTACCACTGTGTGGTTGTGACCAAAGCTGTGTATACTAAAACCCTCCACAAACTGTTAACAATGGACCATTTCCAGCAGCTGCCCAGGACACATCTGAGCCCTCAGGCTACAAGCTGGATGCTAAAGAAACCTGTGAGATAAGAGCTGTGGTAACTCCCTTCCAGGAAGTTGTTAGCACCTTCACACCCAGCCTGAGGCGTCATGTCTGCTAATGGGCCATCAATGATTTCAAAAATACCTCATGACTCACAGAGTAAGATCACCCATTGTGGAATTCCCTGCCCTGGGGGAGGTACTGGGTGGTCCCACCTGAACCAGAGGGTATATAATCTTGGGTTTTGGGGACTTCTGGGGCCATTTTGCTGGATCCAGAGGACGACCAGAACCTCGATGGGACTGTGACCACCACTCTTGATCAGACTGCAACCATCATCTGCACCAGCAGGTTTTTCACCTCCTTTTACTTTGGACTCAGGGGAACCACGTGGGTCTCAGCACAGGGGCTAATCCCATTGTGTTTGCACCCCAGGGTGCTGGGTTATACTTCTGGGCTTTGTGGGTTAAACTCAATTTCTCTTTGTGCCATTACACTTATTGTAATATTTTTATTAAATTGTAGCTCTACATTATAGTCTCTTTTGTGTTGAGTTTGTTTTCTCCTGCTGGTTTACATTTAAACCAGCACAGATATGTATGTAGTTGAGGTTTCGTGGGTTTTCTTTTAGTTTTTCACCCATTCTGTAATATGACAGAAGAATGGGAAAATTTTATACATGTATAAATTTCCACAATGCATGTGCAGGCAAACAAACAAAATGAACAGGGGAAAACATGAAATAATAACAGTTTATTTGAAATATATAATAAATTTAATACAACTGCATGTGCAAATTGTAGTACTCTCCAAAGTCTAGACATGCTTCTT